>JAQIWN010002219.1:0-16736 GCA_034699025.1 Entomobrya cf. arborea Gr-Col-00668 | reverse complement strand
TAATGCCATGAATTTTTCGAAGGTAAAAAGTAAAGGAAAAAAGAAAATGAATTCGTTTTTTAACTCCCAAAAGAACCATGCTTCTTTTTCTGCCTTGTGCTTTGGGGGTTGTTTTTTTTCCTTTACATTCTTGTCTTCTTTTCCAAAAAAAAATAAAATGGGGGAGTAAAGCGAGAAAGCAAGGATTGCACTTTTTCTTCTTCTTTATATCTTGTCTAACTACTGTAAATACTTATGTCTTTGATTTTTATGTTTACTGTTCTGTGTCCATGGTCATTTACAACTTTGTGAAGTAATCACATTGCATTGCATTGTCAATTGTGTAAGCCATGCAGGGTAGGATCTGTGTATATAAATATATAAGGAAACAATAAAAATAACAAGAGTCATATCTATCCATTTACCTCCAACGATACTCCTCCTATTTTTCCTACTTTTACTTGAATGGTAGAGAAAGTGGAAAAGTCCTTGTGTACCGATCCATCCAACGAATCAATAATAATAAGTGGAAAAAGTTTTATTTTCTCTTGTACTTTTAATGCTCTATCAAGTTCTTATCAAAGAGAAATAAATTTGTTAAGCTAGATGTAATTATTATTAGTGTGCTACTATTTGAACTAAGTTAATATTACTTTACGCACAAGCACATGCACAAAGTACATGTATATTTTTTGGAAGTATATTTATATTTTAAATGGCAGCTATTAAATAAAATGCACTATTGGTAAAATATATTTATAAAAAATACTATGCCATTTAAAAGCTATACGGTATACGATTTTCTTATAATTTACTTTTTTCTGTTAACTGTATATTGGCAAGAAATAAACTATAATGGAATATATATTTTTTTCTTTGTGTGTTTTTGCAGAAATCCAGAGAAATCGTGAATTTTACAAATCTGCTGACGTAAGACCACCATTCACCTATGCTTCCCTAATCAGACAGGTAAGTGTTCCCCATTTTACTCTTTTACTGTTATGTTATATTAGTTGGGGTACAGAAGATGATGATGCTACTGCTACAATACACAATCTTCCAGTTTAGTTGGCGTGCTACATGCTATACATACTAAAAATGGTTGTCTTCATCATTACTAAATTACCCGAAGCTAAATAAGTAACTATAGTAATGATACTAGTAGCTTTCTTTCACAGTACCGTTTTCACTTTATATTGTCATTTAATGTAGAAGAAAAAAAAAGTTTATTTTAGATAGTCTCTCTTCTCATCTCTCCGGGAAAATGCCCATTCTTGTTCACTAACGACAGCAATAACATTTGTTAAATCCTCTTTTTATAGGCAATCATCGAATCCCCAGACAAGCAACTCACCCTAAATGAGATTTACAACTGGTTCCAAAATACCTTCTGCTACTTCCGGAGAAATGCGGCAACGTGGAAGGTAACCTAAATATTTTTCCAGCAGCAAAAAAATTTTCACTCATGCTTTTTTCTGAAAAAAAAAATACTCAAATGTTTTAAATATAAATAAATATTTAATGTCAATGTCAAAATGATGCACACAATCTCAAACAGAAGAGTGATTTGAAAACAAATTTTAAGTATAAGGTAACTAATTTTTATTATTGGCTATGTCACTAAAAATTTTCTTTTAAACAGGAGCATTCATTTTTTAAAAAAAGAAACGATAACGATATAAAGAATAATATAATTACACGTCAGATTCCATTTTTAAAAATAATTTTCTTGATTATAATAATAACTTGCATAAAAACAACGAAAAAATAACAAAAAATAAAATATTTTGCTTCAGAAATAAAAACCAACATCAAAAATATTTCTTGGGGCGTTTTCCTTTTTTTATATTTAAATATTCAGCTATTCTTCAACATTTTTCCCTGTATTGATTTTAAAACATGTGGAAAGTTTGATCCAAGTATATATTATTTCTTAAAGATATGCTAATAAAAATAGGTATAAAGATAAAGGAATATATAAGGTGATTATTATTATGAATTGGTGAAATGTTAACTCTATATAGGTTTGTGGAAGTAGTAAATGTTTTCTCATGTGAAAGTATGAATGGTTCTGAAGAAGAATAGGAGAAAAAAAGAAAGGATTGTTTGCTTTTACTCCAACTGCTTCTTAAGATTAAGGGAATGGAGTCTTAGACAATATTGACACTGTGAATGTGTAAACACCTGACACTGTTTACTCAAAAATGCAACCAATATATATGCAAATGTCTATGAATAATGGAGAGTGCTCTCTCTTCCCATTTCCCATCCTTCCACATAGTCACCAAAAAACTATACGTGAGATTTGAAGAGAAAAGCGAACAAGTTAAAAAGGATTTTATATTTTTTGGGAGTCCAGACCAGAAAGAGGAAAGGAAAATAGAATTTTGTACAAAAAATACTATCACTGCTGCCATACCACTGTTTTCTTAGAAACTACTACCTTTTGTATATGTTGTTGTAAAAAAATGTGTATGCACTGCAAGGAGGGATGGATGGATGGAAAATAAAGAGGAATGATGATGATGATGATATTTTTCAGTATAATAAATAGTTTATACTAAGCTATTGTACTCTTTTGTAAGTAAAAAGAATTGGTTGTGGTGTGGTTGTGTGGATGCGGAGAAAGTATACAAGAATAACTTTTTCTCTGAGAAAAATAAAAGATCAGCTCAAGATGATATAAGAAACTGAAGAGTTTTCAGTAGAAGTAGAATGCAGCAAAAAGTCAAAATGAAAAGGTTGAAGGTTTTTTTAGGCGAACGTTTATCTAACCAAGTTTTCACTACATCTTGCTGACTTTCTCTGTATTACTTAAACAAGTTAGCTTGCACATAACAGATAAAGAGAGACAAACAATCCTATCGAATCGCATTACAAACACAAGATCGCCGTCGTAAGCAGAGAAGAGGATGTGATGTGAAGTCAAGTCAAGTCAAGAGAGAGGAAAACATGCAGTGTGAAAAGTGATGAGATGGGTGAAAACCGACTGACTTTAAGAAAGGAAAGAAAAAAGATCACAAAAAGCTAGCAAAGAGATGTGACTGGTGGTGGTGGCTGAAGAAGAAATGTTGGGAGAAAAGCAAAAGCCGCGACAAAAGTCGGTTTTAATATTTATCGAGATCTTTTCCTTTGTTATTTCACTTGGCTTTAATTTCATTTCTTCGTGGTGCTGTTTTTACCAGAGAATACTGAAATAGCAGAAAGATGTTGATTTCGAGTTTCGAGACAGTGGTTTTTCGAACAGCTGCATAATAATAACTGTTTGTACTTTCTTGTGTGTGGGTTGGTTTTCACTAGATCAGAGATAGATCTACTTTCTTGAAGAAAGTGAGAGGATGACTTTATGGATTCATGTGTACACATTTATAGAAAGCAAACAGACTAAAAAACATTTAAAGTTATTTGGATCAAACTTATCATGTGATAAAATATAGTTTTCATAATTTATTTAATTATAGTTCCTCAAAATTGATGATGATGATGGTTTTTACTGACTTGATAGAATAATTCAATTGAATGGTTTAGAAAAAATAAAATACGTTTGAAATATAAATAGTAATTAAGTTTTCAAAACAAAATCCTCGAAATAAATACAATTAAGTTAAATGTAATTAATCGCATAGATTTTAGTGCATAAATTATTAAACGCCAAAAAATAAATATATTTATAAATGCAAATTAAATACATAGTGCTTCTTCGCTATAAAAAATAGTGTTACATTTTATAATAACAATTATAGTACAATTTTTTTAAATCGGCAATGCACACCACATTTTTGAGAAAAGCAAAACAGCCGATTTTTTTAGAATTAATTATAAAAAAATATTCTAGGATTTTTTTAGTGCGATGCAAATGCAAAACTATTTGAGCATTTTTTTGTTTGATTTTAAAATTTTATAATTTGAAGGCAAATTTAATTGCGCTAAGTAAAAAAAATTAGTTGACACGTACGTACGTATTTATAGCATAAAATTAAATTAGTCAAAGCTTTAAAGAAATTGTTTTTAGTGCAATGATATGTTTGACTTGAAATAGTTTAAAAAATAGATTTTAGGTTAGATAAATTAATTATTTTTTGAAACCAGTGACATCAAGGCTGAAAAAAATTAAATGTCATCTTTTTCAGCGACCGACATTTTTTTGGAGTTTTTTTTTCTCGTGAAACAAAATCCTCGCATTAAATTTTTGACGACGACAAGTCAATATAAAATTGATAACCGATTTAGTTTGCTGCGTTCTTTTTACAATTTAGTTTATCCCTTTTTTCCTTATTGCTTTATCCAAAGTGTGTGTTATGATTTTGTATAGAATGCAGTGCGACACAACCTGTCGCTGCACAAATGTTTCATGCGAGTGGAGAACGTCAAAGGTGCAGTGTGGACAGTGGATGAAGTGGAATTTTACAAGCGCCGTCCACAACGGTGCAGTACAGGGTACGTGATAATGAGGACAAAAAAACAAAAGTTATAAAATTACCAAAAAATTACATATTTTTTTGGTCCTCTTTGACATTTTTTATGCGCAAAAAATGTCATGTCACTCTGCTACTCTTTTTATATCTCTTTTTCTTCTTAAAAAGATACTTCTACTCTTTCTACTATACTGACCTATTTATCTACTCTAAAAATTGTCTAAATTTTTTGAAATTTTTAAAATAACTTTTATCTTTATTCTCTCTATTTATAAAACTATCTTTCTCTCTCTTTCTCTTAAGCTTGTGAACACTTTTTGGAATTTTTTACAATTTTATCCACAATTTTATCAACTTTTTCTAAAACTCTTTTTTACTCTCTCTCTCTCTCTCTCTCGCTAAAAATGCCAATTGTCGTATGCAATTTTTGTATTTGGGTGATGATATGGTGCTGGTGAGTGTCCTGCGTGGTTTGGTTGTAATCCAACTTTAAAAACTACGACTTCTAAAATAACTGGAGTGAGCAACCTTCAGAAAAAAATACTTGCTTTATAAAATTTAAATCTCTACTGCTATTTGTAAATTTTGTAAATAAACTTTAGACCGTAGAAAAAGTAGAAAATAATTTGCTTTGCTTTGCTTTTGCATTTAGGGCTATGCCTGGAGCCCGAATTTTTTTACACTTTAAGTATCCAGTCAGTCCTCTAGTCTATACTCAAAGGTCAACAATCTATTAAAAACGGTAATCTAAAACAGTCCAGATCAGAACAGAAATTACCAAAAAAAAAAAAAAAAACTAAAAAAGGTAACCTTTATAATTAACCAAAGTACCAGTTCAAGTACAATGTCAAGGACGAGTATATAAATATAATTAACTTATACTTCAAAAAAATTGGTATATTCACATAAATTAGTCTTGGTCAAGTCACGTCATCCATGAAAAAAAAAGATCACGGGTTCATAAAAATAACCGTGTTTTCTATCTACTTAACTTTTTTAAATCTCTTTTTCTCTCTCTCTCTCTCTCCTTTTTCATATATCTCACTTTGTAATTTTAAAAATCTCTTTGTCTCTCTGTCTTTTTTACTCTCTCTCTTTTTATATCTTTGTCGCCCTCTCTCTCTTTGTGCTCTCGTTTCTCTATGTGTATTTCTTGATGGTATGTGTACGCAGAATGCCATCCGCACCAATCTCTCCTTGCACAAGTGTTTCCAACGGTATGAAGATGACTTTGGATCTTTTTGGATGGTGGATGATGCCGAGTTTGTCAAGCGACGACATTTGTCAAGAGGTCGCCCTAGGAAATATGACCCCACCCCATCACCGTCTCCATCATCCCACCATCCATCAGCACAGTAAGCCATTCCCATCATCAGAACAAATAGAAATTGCAATTAGAAAATTTAAAAAAATAAAATAAACAGCAGATCAATTAAGCTGTATCGTCAAAATTAGAAACTATTTATTTTTTGTATTGAAATTGTCAATTTTGTTAACCCAAAATAGAAATTTAATTTAAAATATAAAATAGAATAGAAGTGTTATTTTTTCTGTTTGCACCTGTTTTTTGTTTGGATATTTTTTTTTTTAAAAACCCAAAAAAGTTAAGATTACCAATTACCATGCATATTTGTTAGGGCAATGGATTTTTTTTCCAAATAGCCTACAAATGTACTTTATTTTTACTTATCGATATTCCAACCTGCATACTTCAATTACAGGATCCAAAATATTTGCATAATCCCCTTAAATACACCTCCACTACGACTACTTACTCTACTCATCATCTTTACTACTTTTCACCTCAAACAGGTTAAAAAAGAAACGAGATGTGATAAACTTTCACTAAAGTCATCTACGTATTCGTAACTCGTATTTTTTACCATCTCTCTTTTTCTCTCTACTATTTTCGTATTCACTTTTTTACTACAATTTTTTATAACTTTTTACTATAAACCATTTTTCTCTCTCTATGTATGTTTCTCTCTCCTTTTTAATCTTTATATGTGCAAATCAGTAAAATGGCTTTAAAGAACCAAGTGATCATAATCTATTTTTAATTCCAATCTATTTTGATCTCTTTGGGAAAATATCTCTATACAGTCAATAGTCAGCAAAATACGTCGGTACAGAAATACTCAAAAAAAATCGCCTGAAGCTTTAAAAAATACACGCTTTGGTTTTGGGATTCCATTTACTAATGATTGAAACGCAGGTACTTCTTTAAAAAATGATCACTTGGGGACAAAAAGTCAAAAACACAGTGGCTACATTTCCGTAGATTTACGTTTCATACAATTTGCTTTCAAAATTTAACAACCAAGTCCATCATCATCCATGGAAAAGTAGCCAATTAATTTTTTCTCATAAAAAAATCGCTTTACATTCAGTCATTCTACATATTTTTTTATATAATCTTCTTAAATATCTTAGTAAAGTTTGTCCGTACCTCCATTCAACCAGGGTCCACATTATGTATGTGTAGGAGTGAACATGATATATGTGTTTTTTCAAAATATTTTTCTCTATTTTTACTCTCTTTTTTCCATCTCTAAATATTTAACAAATATTTTGTCTCAAGCATTTTTTCAAAACTTCTGCTTCAAATAACTCTTGTACATATGTATGTATAAATATAATGTCCATATTTATAATATTTATAAATAGTTCATCCAATTTTTCTCTCTCTTTTTCTCTATTTCGCATTTTTTACTCTTTCACTTTTAGCACACGCCAAACACTTTTTTCTCTCTTTTTCCAAAATTCACTTTTTTCCTTACGCTTACCTTAAAAAAGTCATTTATATTATAAATCTAATAAAATGCTTTATTACCCTTCCATTATTTTAGGGGAATGCAATCCAAGAGCCCTACTTTAACTCAAAGTCCAAACCTTTATGGTGATGCGATCAATGCAAGCTTACAGGTATGCCATTTAACTATTATATTTAATTAAGGACCAAGAACTAACTGTTACGTGGCCACTTATTGTACTACTGTTAAAAATAATTATAATTTAATCCCAATTATTAGGCTGCGCTAGCGGATAACAGCATGCCATACGTAGGCTCCGTAAATACTGGAAGCGTGAGTCCAGATCAGGCGCCAATGTCACCACTTGATGCAAGGTAACTTAATTTACTTAAATTTTAAAGAACTATTTGTGTGTCCCGGACATATTTTTTTATACCTGTGCTTTTATGTTAATTAGGTCGCTAAGAGGAAGTCCCAGCGGACTGAAACATGAAAGTACAAGTCCCATAACCGCCAACGGATTACATCATCATTTAAGCAGTCTCGGTTCCGATAGAGGGCTCAGTGCCCACATGAAACGGGAAATGGATATGGCTGACATGAGTGGAAGCTATGGGGTATCCTCCGACGGTGAATCAATTGGTAGGGACGACCACGACGATCTCTTGATGGATAAGCATGAAGACCTCGCGGAGGATCTCTCCTTTACTTCATCATCCCATACGACTGCCGATTCCAGTCGACTGGACCAATAGTCTCAAGCTGTTAGAAACTTTCTAAATAATATCGCCAGTCTTAGATACTTTAACTAAATATATACATAAGTAATTAAATGTCAAAAGCAGTACAGATATAATATATTATACACTTTGATCATCGCAGTTAAAGGAAAAATGCATTCTTTCTTAAAAATTCATTCCAAAAATCAAAACAACAAAAAAACCCAAACGACGACGATGAAAATATAAAAAAGTATGTACGCTCCATACATACTTACATTAAATAACTGTTAATTAAAAATATAAACATAATTGCTAAAGTAATTTTGAATGTAAATAGTTTCATTGTAACAATATAATGTAATTTGTAATTAGCTAGATAATTTATAAAAGGGTAACAGATAAAAATGGACTTACAATTTTTTTTAGCACAAGACTATGATTTTCAAGATATATTGCTCCAATCAATAGGTTTACAATAGTTACAAAAAATTATACCCTTAAAAAAGTCTTGAATCATGAAAAAAATACAATTTACAACCTTTTATCTAAGTATACATCTTAAACACAAATTAAATGATACTGATATAAATAGCTATCATAACAACAACTCATTTTATTGTGAAGTCAAAAACAAATCAACCGATTTTTTTTCAAATGATAGAAAAATATACCCGAATAAGTAGCATTTTTAAAATGTTTAAAGCAGTGATACAATTTATAATGCTCGTTTTAGGGGAAATGATTAAAAAAATAGATGGCAAATGTTCTACCAATTTTAATTGCGGTAATTTTTTCATTTTTTTCTGGCTACATTGAAAGGTGACTATGGAGAGAATTGATTTATTTGCAAAAAAAATATGCATGAAGTTTGTAGAAACGCAATATATTATAGAAATCATATAAAAGTATCATGATCTCCTGTGAATATGATAAAGTGTTTCAAATTTTATCGACGACCATACGTTTTTACTGTAAAACACAGAGACGTAATCGAAAAAAAACTTTTTCGTAATGGAAAATAAATAAGTTAAATAGTTGTAATCTTGTAAATATTAATAATGATTTAATTGCGTGTAATTTAAATAAAAGTGTGTTATATCATTAAGGGCAGAATTTAAATAAAAATGTGTGAGGTACGTATATAAGATAATTAAATAATATTGATGTAATTTGGTTTTTAAATATCCAGCAATATTATTAGGTGTGTATTTTATCTGTAAACTTTAAATGTATATACAATATAATACAAAATACAATAATTAGAGTTTTATTTAACTAGACAATTATGGTTAGGTATGAGGATGTTTCACTATATCGAATAGAAATGCTGTTCAATGAAATATTTTATTTTAACCAGGTAGCTGACTGACAAGTCAAAGAATGCAACAAAATTTACATTTATTTGACGGAATGAATGAATAAAAGGGGTATACTGTATGGCTTTACAATTTTTCAAAGATTTAATTTCTCTTTTTTCTTATTTGCTATTACAAATATAATATATTATGTACTATAAATGGCTTTTAAGTAATTTGCACACTCGAGGTTTTTTGGAAATGTCAGAGAAAATAATTTGGGCAGGTTTTTTTTTTTTGAATTTTGTTTGGAAGTAGTCAATTTAGTTTTATCCAATCAATTATAAAGAAGGCTACAATGAATCAGAATAAAAATAACTTATAAATAGAGAATACTATAGCAAAAGTGTACACACATCATCATCGCATTTCGCCGTGCATAGATCTCAATCTCATTATCAGTCGCGCGACGTATATGGTGCACTAGCATATTAATTATATAGATGAAAAGCTAAATCCTTTTAATCCCATTGTATTTTCTAACGATTTGTATGGCAGTTTAACAGCAGCATTTTTATTTTCTTTCACAAAAAAAAGAGGTAACTCATCAGTTGCAATATTAGCTAATTAAAATACGAATTATATAAGTGAATAAATGTTTATGACAGTTTGTTACAATTGTTAGAAAATGTAAATGGTAACTAATATAACTAGAAGGTATATTAATTGCCTGGTACAATCTCTGAAGAAAGACCCGAGATACCCAAATGAGTCGTGTTATTGATCCGGTAGATTGAATAATCATTTAAAGAATATTGGTTGACTTTTATAAAAAGAATTTTTGTCCTTTGGGTTTGTTTGTATCGTATAAAAAGGCAATAAATACACTAGTTCTACATAACATATAAACTTGTTCTAGAGAAAAATCAATCAATCATTAGGTAGGCTAATTCAATAGACAATTAAATTATACAAGCGGTATTACTACTTAGAAAACTACGACAGTTTTAAACCCAAATTTTCCACGTTAAAAAAACGAGCCAAAGCTATACACATACTTTACTACGAGATAACTAAATATGACGATTAGAAAATAATATGCATTTAAATATGCAATATCAAAAATGTCAACATCACTACACGACTACCGCACCAAAAATACATCAAATTTTCTGGTGTGCGCAGTTATAAAACTAGTGTAAGTTTTTTTGAAATAATCTTACATTTAAAAATTTGTACTTAAATCCCCACCGCCATTCGTAGATAAACTATAATTCTATTTAAAAATAGATAATTATGTGTACAATGTCAACATGGACAAAAATGCAACGAAAGAAAGAGTATGATTAATTAATAAAATGTTATCTAATCAGTATACCAGTTATAATTAGAACAGTTATAACGAAATAATTGATATTTGACACCATCATCATTATCATTATAAGAAAAGTACATTTAAATGTTAAATATGTAAAAAAAAATGTCCCCTTGTTAGCTAGTCTATTATTACCAAAAAAAACTGTAAACGTTATCTTCGTTCGAGTGGAAAAGTTCCTTGAATTGTACAACAAGTGAAGATGAAATCTTCTGTAAATTTAATTGTAGACTCAACAAAGCAGTATTTGCTAAATTGCAATAGCAATTAAGTAAGGAGAGCTATAGAAGCATCCAAAAAAACTTACAATAAAATTCTGGTGATTTTTTTTGCGAGTGTAGAAAATTGTCTGTGGAATATAGTTACCCAACTGTACATTCAAGCAAGGCATGTCAAGTGAAAAAGAAAAGAAATGATTTTAAAAATAATAAAAAAAAATCCGCTTTATACTGTCGTATTGGTACATAATATATTTGTATACAAAAATAGATAAGGTTTGCACATTATTGCTATCAAGATAAGTGGTTATACTATTTCCATTTTTGATCACTTGCAAAACTTTTTTGTAAATAGTTTTTATGTAATTATGTAAGCACACTTCTCTGCCAAAAAAACGATTACTACGGATATCCCAATTTAATTTTTTTTGGAGAATATTGGTAATTAATTCTTTTAAAAAGATCTATGTTAAGTGATAACCAACGTACATAGTTGTAAATCTTCTATCAGAAATGAAAATTGCTAGCCCTTTACAAGCTTAATTTAAAAGGTAGTTCTGCGTGCGTGCTTGCGTGGGAGAGTGAAAGCGAAGATAACTTTTTAATCGTTAAATTAATTTTTAGATTAACTGTTAGTCTTAATCGTTAAAATGTAAATTAAGATTTTTAAACTAAGCTGTAAAATATTCATACTGATACTGACCTAGCTATAACATAAGACCGTGTGTTTGAAAGTTGGTAAATGGGTTTAAAACTTACAGTTAAACTATGCTAAATAAATCATGTAATGTATCAATGTAAAAAAATGATTGGTTTGATGAATGATGTTCGAAAGAAAAAAATACCCATTTTACAATAGGCTTGTTTACTAGTCGTCGTACGTAAAAAATACTTTTACGGTTCGTTATATAACTATGTATGAATAATTTAACTAAAAGAAGAAAAAATCAGCAGCAACGTCGTTCGGTATAACTCTCTCTGTCTCTCTCTCTAATCTTTGTTGGTCTGTCTTGCCAGCATATCTAGAATTTATTCAATAAAATGGCATGGTTCTCAAATGAAAATAAACCGGATTCATGTGTACACTAATTATTTAAATGCATAATGTTTTTATAAGTTTTTATTGTTTTCATTAATAAAACATCTTAAAAAACTTGATTCAGCATAAATCAGCAGTTAACTTCACTGCCCCCCATCTTCTCCTTTCTCCGCTGAAACGCCTTCGACGTCTCCTTTCTCCGCTGAAACGCTTTCGCCCTCTCCCATCTTCTCAACTCTTTCGCCCTCCCCCTTCTTCTCACAGCTTTCGCCCTCTCCCTTCTTCTCACAGCTTTCGCCCTCTCCCTTCTTCTCGCCGCTTTCGCCCTCCCCCTTCTTCTCACAGCTTTCGCCCTCTCCCTTCTTCTCGCCGCTTTCGTCGCTTCCTTCCGTCAAACACGCGACCCCATATTTCTTTTTGAAATATTCGGTCAACTCCTAGGGATTAAGAGAAACACAAAAAATGTTTCATTTGAATTATATATTTATCTAATAGAACTGTTGGATAAATTAGTTAAATAACAACATCAAAACTGTACCTTGTCATATCGGATCCGATCGGATTTCTCCAATTTGACGTACTTCGCTTTTTGCTCCTCCGTCATGTTTTTCCACGTTAGGTTGGGACTGAAGTTGCGTTTGGATGATTTTAACCCCAACCTTGCATCGTTTTCAACTTCACCGGTCTTCTCCTGCAAGAAGTAAGAATACGCCGTCACAACCTTCTTTGGAGGTGTGACATCCCTCCGTATAACCAACTTCGCCTTTTTCGCCGGTGGCATCTCGTCGTCAGGCTTCGACTCCACAGTTATTCCTTAAGAAGAAAATAATGTAAATGTAAAACAGGTGATTATTAAACAAATAAGTTACTTTTAAAAAACAACTAATCAAATCAACTCTTATTTTTTTCATCTAAAAACTCAATACAAATCAACAACAATCAGTATAACTAGCCATTAAATTACCTTGTAGACCAGCCATACTCCTCTTCTTCTTTTCAAACAGCAATTATCACCCCCGAAATCCCAATACTTTTTTAAACAATGCTTAGTAGAAACAGTAAACCACTCACTTATTTTAGTTAATCAACACAATTAACTACACTACAATTACAAGTTTGTGTTCGTTACTCACAAAAACAAGATTTAAATTAAATATAAATCTGATTTCAAGCAAGGTGACAATGACAAACCTCAAAAAAATCTGATAAAATACCGACACAGTAGTTGGCTCATGCGCAAGGCAGAGAGATGAGCAGAATACAGAAAAACGAGAGAGATTTTTAAGCGATCTGCTTGCTTGCTTACTTGACTAAAGCTTGCTGCTGCTTGGATTGGTGTTGTAAAATACCAAAAATGTAGCAAGAAATGTAGCAAGGCAAAGCCAACTGAAGAGACAGAGTCTGCCTTTTTTCAAAAATTTAAATATGCCGGTTTTTAGAAATTTGTATTAGACATAATGCATGTCTACTTTAGATTAGATCATAGAAAACTTACAACGGAAGACATCTGTTTGTGGAAAGAAAGGATAGAAAGGGGTTTTCTCATTTCTCCCCAACAAAATTTTGAATGATGATTTATGATCTATCGTCTTTTCATTGTTGATATTTCTTTTTTTTTCTGAGTGACCCTAAGTATTCTGCCATCGACAATTAAAGTGCTTTCACTCTACCTTTTTCGCTCGATGGCGACCAGTTTCATGACAGTAGATTGACTGGAGAAAATTATACGTGTTTACAACAATTAATTTCTAATTTAAGTGTTGTAAGTCAGTTTGGTGTGGTGTATTTTATTGTTAGCTCAGCTGGTTGCCTTTTTGATTTGGAAAGTTTAAGTTTTTTACTGCATTTTCATCTTCGCTGTGAAATATTTTGTTTGACGAGTTTCTGATTTAATTACATTCATCAATCATAATCATGAATAATAATCAAGGTTCTACGACGCCATGTGAAGGGGCTTCATGTTCTATTGCTTCAGGTGAGATGAGGATGCCGATGGAGGGAGTAGCCCATCAGGTGGCTCGTCATTACAATGAACAGGGAGAAAAGACCCTTGAAGACCGGAAGAGGTCAAACATCATCACGCTCAAGAACTATAACAATTGGGTGAAGAGTATGCATTTTAGTAAGTTGCTAACTTAAAAGGGTTTACTAGTATTTCAATTTTTTTTAAATGTTAAATGTACTTGTAGCTTGCTAATATTTTTTCCCCCACGTCAGATATGACAATGGAATACTTTCGCCAGCAAAATGTACCGCATAATTCACTGATCGGATTAGACCTGTGCTGTGGAAAAGGGGGTGATCTCCGAAAATGGGGGCAGAGCAATATGATGAAGCACGTGGTCTTTGTAGACATTGCAGAGGAATCTGTGAAGATTTGTGAAGAAAGGTATAAGACAATGTTGAAGAATAGTAGGAAAAGCCAAAGGGACTCCCCACATTTCACTGCGGAGTTTATTGTTGCTGATTGTGCAAAGGTATTTTATGTCTGGTTTTTAATTGTATTTTTAATTGATGATAATATTTCAAAGTTGTGAATGTTTTAAATATTGTATTTTAAGGAATCCCTGCGCACCAAGTTTTTCGATCCAAACATGCAATTTGATGTGGTTAGCTGCCAGTTTGCTTTCCACTACTGCTTTGAGACATTCCACCAAGCGCAGCAGATGCTTCGAAATGCCACTGAAAATCTGAAGAAAGGAGGGTACTTTTTTGGAACGCTGCCCAACGCTGATCGGATTGTGTAATGATATCATCAACTCTAAAATATATTGTACTACAACTACAGCATTTTTAATCATCTTATAAATCGTAATGTGTGACTTGTCTATAGTAAACGATGCCGTGAATCTGGGAAGGCCAACGCGTTTGCTAATAAGATCTGCAAAATTCGGTTTGAATGTGAGGAGCCATATCCACTTTTTGGAGCGCGGTATTTCTTTGACTTGATAGAGTCAGTGGCCTGTCCTGAGTTCCTAGTCCAGTTTCCAACTCTTAAGGCGTAAACACGTGATTGATTTGTTCATTTCATTCATATATTTTACCATTACAAAATTATTAATCATATCCAATTTACTTTTCAGTTTGGCGTCAAAGTTTAATTTGAGTTTACTCTATCGCACTCCTTTCGATGTGTTCCATCGCCTCCAGGAGTCTAACCCCCAAGGTAAGATATTGCTCGGCTTGATGGGAGCCATGGAAACTTACCCACCTTTCTCTGGAAAATCTCCGAATTTCCCCGAAAATTACTACAACCATGCGAGTAAGGTCATGAATAAAAACGTTCGTGTAGGAACAATTTCATCAGTGGAATGGGAGGTGATTCGATTGTATCTGGCGTTTTGCTTCAGAAAGGATTGAAAGTGTTTATATACATTATACTGATTGATTCAATAAATTCATTCCAAAATACTACTGATTTGTTACAAAACGTTAAAAAGTTTCAAAAAAATTCGCTTAAGTTTCATAACAAGCAAAGTTAATCTCTCTAAAAGTATTACTAATTTAAGTACTCTATCATCATCATATCATTTGTCATCTCGCCTGAAACCTTTATCAAGATGATATGCAAATCTGTTAGCGTCTATTCAATTTAATGGTTTGTGTGTTTCAAAAAGTTTCACAATGTCAAATAGATAAACAAGTAGCTCAACACTTCCCCAAGCGTTTTAACATTGTCTCATTTTTTGGTAGGTACGAAGTTTCTTGGAACAGCCCCGAACAGTTGAACATGAACTATTGAGCATATACGCTTGTTGACTTACTTTTGTACGCTAGTAGTGAAGTGCAGGTGCATTCATGATTCATCATTTTCCAGGAACACTTTTCAGCTACTCTACCAAACCACGCCACCACGTATTTAATTCTCATTGGCTCTCGTTACTTAACTTGTATAGTATTCGTCTTTAAAAACTTAAAACCTCCACGTCAACCCTGTCGAAGCATTCAGTTGAACATTTTTCTATTGACTGATACTACTCTCCATTTTAGAATCAAATTTTGTTAACTTGTGATTTTAAATATTATTTTTTCGCAATATTATTTGCGATGAATAATTTACCACCCCATCAAAACTCTTTACCCTCATCCTCCCACCACGTTCCCCCACACCCCCCACTCCACCCAGCACATCCCCCAGCTTTTCAAGTTTTTCGTTTTCAAACCCCCAGCACTCCCATTCCTTCCTCATCCTTTAATAGTACCCATAGCGGATTTTTAATGCAGCCATCACTTCTCCAACAATGTCGATTTGGGGCTCCAGCAGTTTTTGGAAGTATGGCAACTCACCCATCAAGTTCCACCATCCCTACTACATGGAATCCCCCTGCAGTTCCTTTGGATCTCAGTTGTGCATCCACAAGGCAAACCACCTTAGCACCAGCTACCACAAACACCCCCAGTCAAACTAAACGCAAAGGCAATCAAGCTTTGGGAGTCACCACTGGTAACCCCTCAAATGGAATTTTTATTTCTGAGGATGATAAAATTACTTGGTACCCAAACCCCCAGCATACCAATCCTCGCCTACCACAAGCACGTCTACTGCCACCTCGCCAGATACAGCCATGCACCGCTTTCGCCATGTCTACAATTACAAAAGCCGTGGCATTTCCTGGACTTTGTACCACCGTTGCGGAAGACTCTTTCAGCTTTTTACTCGCCGAAAGACTGGCGGAAAACTACAGAAAAGACAGAAAGGCTGTAATCAATGAGAGAGGGCTTGTTACTACCCCTCTCATTTTCTTGAAAAAATTAAGTAATAGAGTTGGGATCGATCTTCTCTTCGAAGAAGCCCAATTCAAAACTGATGCAGTTGCTGGTACCCAGCACCGAACGGAGATACTCGCTGGGCCATTTTGTGGAGTGGCTCATGCCTTATCCCCAGGATTAAGTAAGCAGCTGGCTGCCGCCCACTGTCTTGAAAGGATGCGGATTCATTT
>JAQIWN010002218.1:0-16739 GCA_034699025.1 Entomobrya cf. arborea Gr-Col-00668 | reverse complement strand
TTTATTGCTGGCTGTATTTACATTTTTGCGGATTACTGGAAAAAGTGAGTCATTCATGTAAATAAGAGGGTTGTAAAAACATGACGATGCGATGTCTGTGCCTACGCACAGCATACATTATTTTATGATGGAAGGGAAGGAAGGCAGGCGTGTTCTTTTAAAGCTTAACTGAACGTAATTTTCTTGGAAGTCTACTATCCTTATTCCGTGACCATATGTATTGGTACTTCATGTCAAGTTGAAAGCAGAAAATATATAAGAATTCCATGATGTGAATCCATATTAGCTGGTTGGAAGCAGCAGAACGGCAATTACAGTACTACCTTTTTTCTGCCATGTTTAGCCTATAGCCAAGTGCCTTTTGCAAAAAAAATTGTTCCTTGCTCTGCTCTCTTCAACCTTGTTTGGATAAGACTCTTTTTGTGGCTTGTATAAGTGGACGTAATTTTCATTCATTTTTATTAGCATTGCAATTACTTTTCACAAAAAAAGGTTGAAATATTTAGCTTTTGATTTTAACAATACAGCCTAACCTTCTGTCAGATAAGTATACTTTCTCTCTCGCTCTCTAAACTAGCCATAATTTGCTTGGCTTATGGTTATGAGGCAATTTATCCATTGGTTCTTGTACTGATCTCACATTTGCCCATTTCACATCTTGCACACTGCACTGGAATGAACCTACTGGGAATTCTGAATTTTTAATAATTTTGAACCGACAACATCCAAAAAACGTGAAAAGAATCCGTCATTTCACGTTCGTATAAAATGCTTTCAACCTTCATGTCATAACCAAAGCTTATGAGCGATGAAAGCATGTACGTTTTTATGGAATTGGGTAATGTACTTAGAAATTTTGTAACACAACTCAAAAACGTGTGTAGGGCACTTGTTAAATAAAAACTGGAAGCAGGTATGAGGTAACAGTGTATACGATCGTTTACAATATTTATCTGTGCTTTATAACAACTTAACAACGCATCACTTAAGTGTTTTAAAAAGGCAAACTGTTATGACAGACCGTCAGAATAGTGTCACTCAAAATGTGCGAAAACATGCATGACCCATTTTTACGTTTCACGTTTTTTCCTTCTTGTTCTCTAGGCTAAATTATTATTATTATGAAGGCACTTACTCTCCTCCAACACAAATTTTTAGGTCATGGAAGATTTCACAATAAAGGTGGTTGGTGGATGATAAAATACAAACGAATTTAAATCATACGAACAAAATATGTGCTGTAGGGATTTCTTATTGATTTGAATTTCATAACTGGGAAAACAACAAGAAAAGGATTTGTTTCATGAAACGACAAACTAACGACAGTTTTCAGGAAAGATGCCTGCCTGTCGCCTACTGCTGTTCAAGAAATCTGTCTGTCTGCTTCATTCTCTTTTTTATCTGAGAATAGAAAACATGTTTTTATCATTTAGTAAACTTATGATACAAAAGTAAGTATATCAAATGATATGTAAGTTTTTGTTCATGTGGAATACATCAGCAATAAGTCACAGGCACACACATGTCAAAGACAATACAAGAAAAGTAGGCTATAAAACAAATAAGTGGGATGAAAAATTGCTGCAATTCGAATAAAAAATTGCAAATATCCGAACTCACGTTAGTTCAATCATGTGCGAATTTAAAATGCCTCAGGAATATAAGTAAAAACATGTTTCATTTTTCTGCGAATGACATTACCCAGAAGCATTGATATTGGAATTCTACAAAAAAAAACGATCAAAGATCACAAATGGTTTAGTTACACAAGCAAAAGTAACTAAAATGCATTGAATCGTCTTTACTCTATGGTCTTTACTGTTTTCGAAAATGTGTACTTTTGAACGATTTCTTTTATTTACCATTATGCAATTTATGAACTGAGGAAACTATCTGTGAACACATTTATGACTGCGAAAACATCCTCAAGTATCAAAGAAATAAATGAGCACATAATAATTTTTCTGAGGATATTGAGCAATTGATTTGGAAGAGTGCTCTTTCTTATGTTTTTCAAAGAAAATGGGGGAATTTAATATCATGTTAATGGTTTAAAAAGTACTTTGATACTTTAACGAGCTTTCTATTTCTCTGTGGAAGCTATAATTCTAAAGAATGTATACGCAAAATATCATTTTGTGCAAGGTAAATATTATAGAGATCTTTGGACAACATCAAATGAGACACAACGACGACTTGAGTATGAGAACTGTTTTTGTGAACGCTTATTGGCATCAACATCCCATTTTAACTGATGTGCCTAAACAGGTGTACTTTTTGAATACTTATAATATTATAAGGCTTTGTTCGTATACATAGCTAACGATTTGTTGAGACTGGGAAGGAATATCCAAGTCATAAGAAACAAAACATGTTCTTGTGTCATAAGTTTAACTTCATTATATTTTCAGAGAGGAATTCCGTCACATATTTATCTCTGCCAAAATATGAAACTGAAGAAGACAAGCATGTATGCTTGCGCTTGTATCAAATGACCTATAATTTACAGTACCGATTTATTACTGTGACTGTGACAATTCCCTCAAGGCGTTTGCATATCAAGTTTCCAACTTGATTATTCCCATTTACGTTTTCAACGTCAATTTTTTGTCTGTTTGTAGCCTGTGTAGCGATTTAATTCATGAGCATGTTTTTCACTTCCACCCATTCCATTATTCGTCGGGGAAGTATCTTCGTAATCAACTCTACGGACTGCTCAAATTATAACGGTTATGCATGATGCATTCATATATTGTACTAATATACTGCAGGGACACATGAAATAATTAGCAGTAATTACCGAATAACCTGATCCAAAGAATGTTCGTGTTTACGAAAGATATATCACTAGAATGCTAAGCCCATAGTATTTTTGGCATGAAAGCATACAAATAATTGCGTAGTAGTAGAATCATCATCACTGCTGCCAAACGAAAACTTTCTGTTTTTGTTTCAACAGAACACAATTTCTGTCACAAGGTGCAAGGTTTTATATTTACAAATACATGTGTTTTTTAAAATTCGACTAAAGTGAAAGTGTAAAGTTACATAATTTGATACAAGGCAAAATAGCTAACAAAATTGAGGGAGAGTAAACAAAAACAATAAGATAGATAGATTACAAACATCATAATAATAATCAGCTACATCATAAAAACAATAAAAAGCAGTTGTACTGCCGTGAGTGAAATGAATGTTGTGTGACTGTTTCTGGAGCCGAAGTAGGTGCTTGGCACAGTGTGATACACAAACAATACATTTTTTGTGTGTGTCTTTTAAAAGCTCGATATATGTAAAAGGTAAAAACAAACATCATTTTTTCAGAATGAGAGAATCACACAACTCAAAATGGACGAATTGTCGAGTGCTGAATAAAAGAGAGTAGAGCCGCCCCCTCGGAAATATCTTTTTCTTTCCGCAACATTACATCTCTCTCTCTCCCTCTCTCTGTGCTCGTCTCTTTTCAAGTGGAGTATAATGGACTTGTAAGTTAGTTGACGGGTACATTCATTTAAAGAGTTTTTTGTGACTTCATATCAGTCCACCATGCAAACTGCCACATTTTGTATTCAAACAAAATTCTGTAGTCCTTTCGTAGCGAATGTAACGTAACGTAACATTCCAAAAACTACTCAATCTTGGGACTATATTTTTTGTTTACTTTCTCCTTTGCATATTTTTATTATTACTCTTTTCGCATAACTTTCTTTTGGTACGTTACGTATTATTAGTGAACTTACTGACATTTATAATGCCTAGTTTTTAGCTGGAAGGGAAAATGAGATAAAGAATGATTGCATGGACGCAAACCAAAAACTACAAATATAGATGAAGCATGTCAAATATAAAGCTTTGTGCTTTTTCCATGAAAAGCATTCCATCACTTTTTTTACCCACACATACATACACGATTGCTATCTATTGTGCAATCGAATTGAAAGGGACTGCCAACTTAAATCCGGTAAAAATCCATCTCTGTACATATTGTAAATAGAGAGAGAGTTAAGTTAAAAGATGGATGGATTCCATTAGATCCGTTCAGGCGGATCGTTATTGTGGAATCGCTAAAATAAACTGATCTTTTTCCGCAAAAATGGAGCTCGCTTACTGTTGTGACCTGGTCATAAGTATTGGCAGTGCAGTGTTTGTATTGCTTACTTCAAAAGTAGATACATACATGCATCGACACAAAAAAATATTTTCCACAAAAAAACTTCGCTTTTCACCCAAAAAGCACTTTTAGTGTTTTGCATTACATTAATGTTTTGTCTGCCTAGTAGGAAAGTAGCAAATTGTAACAAAAAAATACATTTTTCGGTGCTTTCCCGTAAAAACATTTTTTTTGTCGTGAGAAGGGAGAAGATGAACAGTCGTTTCCCACACTTTCTCTTTCGCATCGCTTTCTATACCAGAAAACTGCGAAAAATACCCGTTTGGGATCATTTCCCATGTTCGAAAATATTTTTGTGGTGGTCAGTTCAATAAAATTTCTATACAAAACCGAGATATAGTTATGGGGTCACATTAGATTTCAGCTTTGCTTTATTGATACAATATTTTGATGATGTTTTCATATCAGCAAAGCTATTCAACGTCTAATGACTATATGGTGCCTATTCATTTTAGTGAGACTTCTTATATTGGTTGTAAAATATAACTTTTAGTTTTTTTGTATTCTTCCATTCTTCTTCTTTAAAAAAAACTATCTCGTTTAGAAGCCTCATTGTAGTCTACATTCTACTCTTTGTGGCTTTGATTCGCTAACCGTTATTTTTCATTTTGTATTCTTTTCAGAAGACGTACTCACACATGACTAGAAGAAAAACGGAGAACGGGGGATACAAATGGAATGGAAACGGCTCCATTAACAAGACTCCATGTCTGATATAATCCTTACAGGATGAAGTAGATGATCCTTGACCTGCAGCTGTGTACCTTCTATTAATGCAGCCGAGCCCCTAGCACAACTGTTATCCTGAAACTATACTGCACACGACCACAAATACTTAATGATCTCTTCGATTTACGTATGCACGTGTAAATCTTTCTTACAATCAAGAAAAATTACGTTTGAGTATTGAAATTAGAAGAATCTTTCGATTAGTGAAAGTCTAAACAAGGTTTACTTGACTTGAGTGCACAGATCACTCACGATTTTCCTTCCTCTACGGAAATTGAGAGTTCACATGCAACAGACGAAAAAAAAAACTGGCTGTGCGTCATTATCATTCTGATGCCAAAGCTTGAAGAAGAGAGGAACAAGTAACCTATACGTAGTATAACTGTTGCAATTTACACTAAATGACTTTATTATTGGAAGGCGAGTGAAAAGGAGTACACATGTTTGATTAGTTTTCTTTTTCCATACCATTGTCTTTTTGTGTTAGCACCAACTGGTGAACACTTCCTCCTTTCACTTTCTCCAGTGTGTGCACTTATAGACACCACCGTTAGCAAACACACTTGATTGTGTGTACAACTGCTTATAAAAAAGAGAAATAGAAACATTTATTGGCCATTGACCCTCCCATATAATAAACAGTATTGGAGTTTATGAGTGGTGGTGGATGGTTGGTGGTGTACTGTACAACGTTGTGTGAGAGTTTGTGGAAAGAAAACGGACAAATAAGTGAGTAGTATAAGATGTCAAAGTGGAATATAACACCGCTGTTGCCACTATCGCATTGAGTCTTGAAGGAGGAGACCCTGCTGACTCCCCGGGGGACAATAGTATTATTATTTTGTCTGGTAGTTTGGCTTGATACTGGTACACTACTCATGGAACAAAGAAAGCCGCTTTTATTACTGCAACTGAGACTCAGCCGAAAGCAACAGCAACAGCCAAAGTAATAATAATATTTCGAAAGGAAGAATAATGGTGAATATGACAGGAAGTATTGCTGCAACTGCCACAGCGGTAGTGTTAGCAGCTGGCCTGGGTAGCGGCGGCGGAGGTGGCGGTATTGGAGTTGGAGCTAGTGGACCGTCACATTGGGCAAATGGGAATAATATGACGACCACAAGTACACCTATCATCATTGAAACCAGTACAATCTCTGACAGCGGACAAGACTTTGTCATTCCAACGTTACCTCTATGCTCTGGGTTAAATACTACTGGTAACTTGTACTACAAGGGAGGCGGAGGAACTACAACCTTTGGGGGATTAGGTGTTCCCGGAACACCTAGTACTATTAGTAGCGACACCAGTATAAATGGCGGTGGCGTGTCCATTTTCGACGAGACCGGCTTTTTTGGTGGTGACAACGAGAGTCAGCTAATTTATGGAACCGATTCCGGTACGATAATGATGACCAACAATGGAGGAGGTGGAGCGGGGAATTTCCCTGCCAGTGGTAGAAGTAGCGGTGGTAGACATCCTAGTCGTAATGTTAGTAATGAACTTACCATTGAAGATGTCAAGTATTTCACGTACGGGATTCTATGGCCAACGATATGCGGATTGGGCATCATAGGCAACGTTCTCAATCTCATAGTACTCAACCAGCCAAACATGAAGGGGACGGCCTACATCTACATGAGAGGTTAGTCCACACAAATTCCATGTATTCTTTCATGCCATCATAAAGCAAAAGCTTGGATAGTTTTAGTGAAAAATAGGCATGCAGATTGGAACAGTAATAAACGTTAAAACCACCGTATATAGCCGCAGTATTTCGTGCAATATGCTATTAACTTTCATCCTAGAAAATGCAATAATGTTCACTGTCAGCATCCTATGTGGCTTCGTAATTAAAAACGACTTGATGAACAGAAAACCCTCTCCCTGTAGTTGTCATAAACTTCAATTCAAGTGTGTGGAATATCATAAAGGAAAGAAAATAATATGCAGTCAACCGAAAATCCTTGCCAATGTTAATAATAATGATGTCAGTGATGTTGAATAATTAAAATAAAATAAAATTACTATAACATAAAATGACATAAACATGCTATTAAGTAGGTGCGTAAAATCGGCATCTTACGTTGTTACTGTCATCAAATAGCAGAGTCTTGAAACTTTTATGACCTCGGTGGGTTTATTACTACAACTCAATTTTGCTCAGGGTAATAATTTAGGTAACCCAGCACAAAAGCAACGATTAAACCTAACAATAGGGACAAGTTTCTCCAAGTCTTTTAATGTGGCTGACCAAATTATAAAATATTAATGAATACATTTATACTATTCTGGATATTCTGTGACCTGGAATACATAAATGTTTTGTGATTGATCATATTTTCAAAGAAATTCAATTCAAGCATAAGTTTGCATAAAAGTAGGAAACCAGAAGATTTTCAGAACAATATACACCTCAAGGCAGCAATACACTTTTTTACGATTTTACATTTTCGAAACCAGCACACGCACACACTTGTGCATATAAATGACAGAAATATCTAGAATTTCATGAATGACAATGAGACCAATAAAGCCGAAAAACAAACTTTATTATCTCCCTTTTGAAAACAGTATGGCTCGTTTAAATTTTATTTATGGAAGTAGTTAAATTTTTACGACACCCTCCCCGTGCTTCTTCTTTTAGTGTTTCCGAGCTTCCGCTTCTCTTGCAGAAATTTGCACAATAGTTCGATTTTCTACAGACAATTTTGCTACAAGGATATTTGGTTCATTCATCGTAAGAGATTTTGATTTTAGGTGTTGACTAACTCACACAATAAACTCACTTTATTAACGTGTACATTCCTGGGAGACTTGCCATTGTAATATTCTGCTTGGGGGGCGATTGGGAAATAGAGTCGTCATCATCAATTTTGACTGCAGTGATTGTGATGCTGCTCTTGTTGGTTTGATGATGAAAATGTGATGATAAGGGAAAGTTTGCGTTGGAATTGTAAAAAAAAACTTCAATAAGCTCAAATCCAGAGTATACTTCACAATTTTACTGGTGTAGTTGCATAACAGCTATGGCCAATATCACGTCATAATTTTAACAGGACAGACATACAGATCGCAGATTTTACCAGTCGTGAAATTTCATAGCATCTTCACAAACAATGGAAAATACATAGAGTAGGTACTCAGTGTAGGTTACTGGAAAATCAGGTTAATACCAGAAACATGACGTACACTCTGAAAATGCTGTTCTATGAGTAAATCCGAAAGCTTATTTTTGCTAGAAATTGATTCGATTCTAAATTTCAAGCAAGTTTGTGTGGAATACGGTTTACATTCAACATAATATTTACTAATAATACAAATAGAACCAAAAAAAAGTATGATAAAAATGGATTGGTAAAATGCACAGGGAAAGATGATTTCTTTTGTTGTGATATATGCATGGAATCTTTTTTTCATGGGATTAGTTTGCTAAGAACTGTGTGACATACAGATTTTAGCTCAGCTACCGCAACGCTCAATTTCTTCAGATTATTTTGTGTCCCGGTGAAAGTACTTTTCAGTCAATAATATAATTTCGCGTCTCATGGATTATTAATATATTATTCCACATTTCACCGGGGAATTGATGAATCTGGATTTGATGTTGATGGCTAATCATAGAAATGAAATGAGAAACAAGCCGAAGAATACTAAAAAGCTTTCTGGTTTTATGTAAGATTGAGTGACGCGTACACAAGCTACCCACTGTGATAGTGATATTGCTTTTGTTATAATAAGAGGAAGCTCTATGCTTTCTGAGTTAATATTGGATTCCATTTATATTCACAAGAATATCATTACAGTTGTCAACCAATCTAATCAGTTTGGTTTAGGCATTGTGTCATGCCCATTATATTTCTTGAGTTGTATTATGTCGTGAAGAAGAGATATGATGTTAATTTTGAATAAATTCGCTTTTGTTCTCATTTCTTTTTGATGCAACGCGCAACAAGATTTCGTTTACCTATCATATCATCATGCTGATACCATTCAGTCTTCTGTTTTCCATACGTCCATCTTCATTTTCTACTGTACCAAAACAATTGGCGTGTGATGTGCATGTAATATGATGCTGAAAATATATACTTCAAAAAGCTAAACATTTCTAAATTCAAATTTTATTTTTAGTACATCTCTGCAAAGCTTTCTCATGACTTGTAAAACCGCGGTTATTTTTCTCACGAAGATTCGTTTTGCGTTCCATAATAACATTTGTCATTACTTATTTTCTCATTACATCTTTCTCTTTCCCCTTTCCCATAGAACTATTATATTATGATTGGTAAAGTATGTCTCTTGTCACATAAACCATGAATGCTATATTGTTGTTCAAAGCAAATCTGGTTTTTGTTTAAGAAAAAAAATTCTCAAATGAGAAAGAAAAAGTTCTCAAAAAAAGCCAGAGAAAGACGATTTATGTAACACATGCGTGCTTATTTAAGCAGCAGTGTAACATAATAATAGTACTAGAAAATGAACTGACACATAAGAATGATGATGTACATAATCTCAACTCAAACCCAATGACAAACATCTCATTCCAAACCGCACAGAACTCATTCCTCTCTCTGTTCACTATGCATGTTCCTCATTAACAATGACCACAAGAAAATAGTGTCGTCCGCCCACTCGCAGATTTTTTATGATAGTAAAGTAAATATTTAGTTCTATTTGGTGATACATAATGCCGCACGTCACGCGTGTGATTACAATAGTGAGTACTTATTGACATCATCTAGTTTTCCAGTAAAATTCTGGATTTTCTTGTGGATTTGTATTCATTCTTAATACAAGGTGATTTCGTAGGAATTGTAGTCACCCATAAAAACCAAAACCCCGCCTGGGAAATAACTGTTCGCTAATACGACAAGCAAAGAGTAAATAGTTCTTTCTGGTTTCAAATTTCCAACTAAACTTTGCTCAGCACACTAAAGGATATAAGCTATGAATCTGCAATTCATCTTAAATGTGCCAAACTGAGATACGATTTCGGAATAAAATCCAATAACCGAGATTGCAAATGTGTACTTAGCTTTGCAGCCATACAATTTAGTACACGCAACTATAACACTAAGTCGAACGCTTGGGAAACTTTCCCATTGTTCAAATTATAAGAATGAAATACATTTATGTTATGTTACCTCTTATGTAATTTTTACACCCACATTTAGCTATATTTCGTAACAGAAAAAAAATCAATTTGTATTCTCTAGAGTCATAACATTTTAGCTTCATGAGTAAGTAACATTTCACTTTTTTGCTAACCATGCCCATTCACACAGATGCAAGGCCACCATTGAGCAATGCTGCCCATTGTTTTGTACAAAGAAAAAATCAAGTTATAACTTTTCGTAAAAACTTTCCCCACGAAAAAATTAAAGTTTGTTTTGACTACTGAACTATTGAAAAAGTGCAGCAAAATGCTTTAGTTGCATCCAGCTTGAACTATTGTGATCTGAGGGAATACCAGTATCCCGCAAGCATGCTATTTCGGGAGTTTTTAAAACTTTTTGAAAGGATAAAGCAAAAATAGTGTGTTCAGCTGATTACAAGAATTGATGTAGGTGGTTTTCTGAGGTGAGCTCTTTTTAAAGTTTATCAAGATGTTTTTATGCGCAGTAGAATTCTGGTGGTACATTAAACGAATTAAATTTTAAACCAAGAATGAAGATGTACCTACAAGTTAAAAGCTGTATATTTATGCATATTCGTTGGTATACTATATACGATCTATGCACTTTACTATTTTCATTAATGAAGTTTTCAGATGTTCATAATTAAAATTTTCCATTTCCCGTAGGTATTTGATGGTTGACGACAGTTATTAAAAATGAAAAACTTTTTTTTTTTAGTTTAAAGTTGATCACATTTTTTATACTGTACCCGGGTTTCACTCACTATACCATTTTGTTAGCATCTTATGAAAAAATCTCCATTTTAAGTTGACCGTACTTGGAATTTTAAAATGAAAATGTAAACTGGCTATGCTATTATATTGAATAGCCGAAAAAGTTCATATTCAAAAAGATCTTGTCTCCATCAACATTGATGCTTATGACCAAAAGTTGGTGTATTGAAAACTTGAAGAAAACGAGTAACTGATATGCTGCTAGAAAGTTCAGTCAGATCGTTGCCGGAAGGCGAGTAGTAAAGAAAGGTACTCAAATCCAAGGACTTTTCGTTTACTTATCAAACCAAACCACACAACTCAGTCAAGTAGGCTACCCAGTGGTACTTAAAGTATGTACTTAGAATATGTAAAAGCATCACTTCATGCTTCAAATTTCCTCTTTTGCAAATTGAACGGAAAGCAATCTGCCACCTGCCTCCTTTAACAAAGCTCTTTTAGATCTTCGGTAAAATCTTAAGAAAACGAAAACAGCAACTGTTCTTGTATTGAAGAAAAATCGATAAAATGACACGTTTAAATTCAGTCAACACGCCTATTATCCATTTCACAAAATGTTGTTTTAATACTACTGTTTTTAAAACACTTCACAATACTTACAGTTTTAATGAATTATACGGCTTTCCCTTTCCAAGTAATGTGAAAAACCAATATCATTTGCACAGAATTCTGCAACAGGATTCGTACACACAGTAAACTAGAGTGCTATACTTTAGCATAAGTGGTACTCGAACAAACGCAAAAAGGGTTTTCGTTTCCATATCTTGGGAAAAAGGTGCTCAAAAACTAAAGCTTCACTTTAAGATACTGCTTACATATTTTAGTCTACGATAAGGAGATTTCAGAGAAAGTCTGTATATTTTTTTTCTACTTGAATAAAATAAGTAATACTAAAAATTCAAAAGGGAGAAAATTCAATCTTAGTTTTTTGGTTAGCAGTTTCGTGTAAGAAGACACTCATGACGAAAGGAAGATGGATCCCGTTAAGGGTTTTCCTATTTTCCGATACGCCATATTATTTTCAAGTATAGAAAAAAGGTTAATGATATTTGCCACTTTGTCGGGGTGGCACTTTTATACCCTTGCTCACTTCCATACACAAACAAAACTCTTATTTACCAAAACTTTTTTCCCATCCTACCTAACCACTTCTATTTTCCCCGTCAGAGTAACTTTTTTGTTGATTTGATACGAGAGAAAGAGTTGAGCAGTGAAATGGATACTCTTCAGAAAGAACAAAGATATTGTGTGTGTATACTTTGCTTTCTATATTGAAAAAGTTGGACCTCTACAAAGTCGTTTTTTGACACAAGTGTCGTTGAATTTTCAATAAATGTTGTGAAAAGTCAACGTGAAAACAAGTAAAACATGGGAATAAAATGGGAAGGAAAAAAAGATGCAAAGTTAATGTTTTCTTTGTCAGCACACCACCGTTTCCCTTTCAGTTTTCTCAACCACGTTTCATTTTCATGTCATCATGAAAAGAATAGAGAATTTCCTTTTGTATGAGAAACGAAGGGAAATGAGAAAAGGATACTGTGCTTTTGGGTATTAGACATTTTGGTTCCTTTGGGATGCTGTAGCAGAAGACCAAAAGAAAAAGGACATCTCTTTCAACTTCTCTTTTCTCCAAAAGAGGAGGATTTTCTTCGGTATTTCTCTTTTACATGTTATCATACTTCTTGTGCATAATAATAGGTCATCTGGTAAAGTTAATGTTGCTAATTTAGCAACAGCAGCTTACTATTTTGCCCCAGACGGGCTGTGACTCTGACTCAGACTAATTTAGTCATTTAAACTGCTTTTACATATGCTCATCATGAGTAACAAATGTTACCAAGTCATAGTCATGTTTTAGAAGTAATGCATAAGTCATACAAGCGGTACAAATTTTCTTCATCTACATAATTTCCCTTCATTTAGTTTTTATCTAAACAGGTCAAGTTTATCCACCTGTCCGTCCGGCACTTTCTTTTTGTAGCCTTTACGTAATAAGATTAACAAAAAACTTCTTTGTGCTGCTGTTTGTACGATAAATTCCAAAGAAAGGCATGTATTTAAATGAGCAATGTTGTGTATGAGTAAACTAGGATTTACTAAAGCGTGATAATAGCCATAGCCATACCATAAAACCATGTTAACTTTAACTAATTCCTTAAAGAATACCATTTTAGCTGTGTGCTGTGTGCTCGGTGCAAGAAGATTGTAACCAAGTTTTCTTTTCTTCGGAAAGGAGCAACCGTGCGTTCTATTGTTTATCCCTGGGAAAGTGTAACACATCTGTGTAATTTTCGAGGACTTTATATTCTCGATGGAATAGAGTTTTGCTACGCAGCCTGCATACTGACACCTCACACAAAAGAGCTGGGCACAACACACAAAAGAATTATAACAAATGTGTATACGTACGTACTTTTTAGGTTAAATTTAAACGAACGCCAGGCCAGAATCTGCAGTATTGCAGAATAAAGGGAAAGCCAGCTAAATTTCTCAAACGGCTTATTGTTACCTTATACCTTTTCTTACTCTTTTCTTGAGGCTGTATAACTGCTAAACAAAGTACAATAATTGTAAACATATGCATATACTCATATGAACTGTTAACGAAGTACATTTAATAAAATGCTTTCACCGTTCCTACAAAGCAATGTAGGCATACTTAATTAAAATTACCAACCTGGATAAATGTGTTGTGTGTCTACTAACATAATCTTAAAAACTGTGAAGCCAAATACTATCTCAGAATTTACTCTACATGCTTTGTTTACATTTATCCAATTTACTTTTTTAATACAAAGCACGCGGATTACGATTGTTTTGATAATATACTTTCCCTGGCTTGGTTTGAATTGAAACTCCAATTTCTGGCTGTGCTACTCATCTACCTACACACTTGTAATACTCTAAATATAATCTCATCTTCACAACATGTAACAAAATAATGCTGATTTCATTATTTCCTTGCATTATTCCTCTTAACACGTCACTGCACATTAAGAATATAAGCTCAAAGCTCTCTATTTACTTATTTTTTGGAACAAAATCTTTTCCATTTCGTTTCCTTCATCTTCACTTAGATATTAGTTTGAAATTACTGAAAGCTTCCACAAGGGAATATGGAAGTCTCATTTTTATTACGGATTCCATTTTTCATATGGGATTATGTACGCCTCCTACACACGGCAGCTTTGCGTTGATAACGTAAAATAGCTTAAAATAACAAAATACTTTTTTTGCTTGACTGAGAAAATACTTTTGAATTTAAGACAAAAACACAATGCGTTGCAAACAAGAAGAAGGAGTAAACTAGATTTATAAAGATACAAGATACAATCCATTTGTGTCTCCCTTTTCATCCGCCACCGTACCGCCACGGCTATTGACTCTATCACATAAGTATGAATACACCATCATCGTTTATTATCCAACCAGGTATGATATTACGTTACAATCTCCAGGAGAAAAGTTTTCAACATTTTCTCTCTATTCTTTGAAATGTAGAAAAAAAGTGGATCTCATATTTCTTCCGCAGATTATAAATTGAGTGTTTTCACAGTTCGGACAGCTGGCATAATTTACTATCTTTGCTGCTACTTCCTTCCCGAAAAGAGAGGCTAGTCGAAAAAAATGCATTTATTTTACAGTAAGCTCGCACAATTCCTCTGCTTCAGGTTCAATTACGGGTTTTCCTACTTTTTTACGCTACAGTAGTAATTCCACGTCCACGTCCTTTCATGGTTCCGCTGGGATATGCCCTGGTGTTTGATCTTTTTTTGTGGTCATAAGACAGATACGTAATATATCCGTGGGTGGGTGTTTGCTGCTCATATACATTACATACATGAATATAGCTTGTCTCATTATACCATATCCACTGTCGTCACCACCACATGAGTTTTTTGCATATCAAGTTCTAGTTATATTATGTCCTTGTTGTTGTGTATCTTCCATGATCAAATGACTCAACCAATATTTTTCAATTGTTCTCCCAACTTTATAAGCATTTTTCATAGATAAATCCCTCCCTATTCAGATAACCACACGCTTTTATATGCCCAAATTTCTCTGAAAGTACTCATGTTTTTGGTCATTTTGCATCATGAAAAAGTAGGGATTTGAAAAGGGCGTAAGGCATATTACTTTATTCTACTAAAGTGAAATTGTTCCATGAATCCCACAAAAAAAGTATTTTAAAAAAGAGTTGTAAAAAACGCTGTGATGGTGAAAAGCAATGTACAACGGGAGTACAATGAAACTCTATCCTGCGTGGTTGCAAAATAAAAGGTTTTCTTATTTTTTTACTTTGCCCCCGACAAAGAAGGTGCAGAGATAGTGCATCATGCAGAGTTTTATAAATTATTCATGAGATTGGCCCCGTGTTTTTTATGCATGTATGTATGAAAAGTCATGTGTTTGACTTGAAAATAACAATAGTACAATACAATATATCTCTATGAAAAGTAACGGGAATAGATACGCCTTATATTGAGTGAAAGTGGTATTCGATAGAGTTTTTAAAATAGATTTTTTTTTTGCTTTTGTGATGTGACCACGGAGTTGTAGTTACTTCCGACATTTGTGACCGACATAAGACGTAATACATGATTCGTTCTTTTGTACAGATTTACAAGCCAGTCGAAGCGTTGTACAATTTTATGTTTATCTTGAACAAAGTTATTAAAATAGACAAAATGCAAACAAAAGGATGTTCATCGCGGTTTCTGATGTACAAAAATAACAAGAAATTTGCTCATAAAATCCAGCCCAGTAACATCCTTTATCAACAAAAGTTTTTATATTAAATTAAGAAAGAGCTCAAGTCAAGAATCACAATAACGAAGTTCAAAAGACGGCTTCAAATTTACTTTGACTAAACCTGGCTTTTAGTAAATCACATTCCTTTCATGTGCTCATAATTACGTACGTGTACAATACAAACGCTTGGAACGCTTGGCAAAAATTACTTCGTAACCTATTTATACTCGAAATTTCCTCTACTAACAGCATTTTTTCTTCACATTAAACACGGTAGTCTGCCTTTTTATGAAATCACTAAGAAAGCCTCTGTGTACATAATGTCGGGCTGGTTAGTCTGGATGTAAAGAACTGGATGAATTTAATTACAAGCAAAAGCAAGTGTACAAATATACAAAGTAAACAATCTATTGTGCGTCTTAATCGTTTTAGGTACACATTTCAATTTAATTTTGTTCCTTCCACCTTTCATTACTTGTTGTCCGTAATGTTCGCTTAGGATTATTTTCTCCAAACTTCCTTTTGCATGCAACAAGTTGTAACTAGTTTTTATCCACAAATACTACATGTTTCCCTTTTGCTTTCACTTGTGTGTGTACTAAACACATTAACAGCAGCAAACAATAGAGAAAAATGAGAAAAGCTAAATTGTGTGATATTAATTTCCATACAAAGTACCACTATCAACTGCAGTGTCTCTTTCTATTTTCACTCTTGTTCCGCTTTCCAACGTTACTACTTATTTATGACCCTACCATAGGTTTCTGTACACGGTACACCCTGCATTTTATTACATTTTAAAAGAAAATAATTGCATTTGATAACTATTATACTACATAAGCAAGCGTAACATTTTTTACAACGATATGTAAATGATTTCATTGTAAACATTAAGCACAACCTTGTTTATTTACCTGTTCAACCCAATTTACAACTTGGCACAATGTAACTCCTTACCACCACCACTATTCCTTGCATACCCATTTGATAGAGGTGGTGGAAAGTGGAAACAAGTCGTAAAATCTGTTAGCAGATATCCCCTCAGGGTACGTTGCGGCTTGTCTATGTACCATTTTGGCATGCTTTCACTGCATCCTAACCAAAGCGCGGAAGAATATGCAAGATAGATACCTAAAATATGCATGCAATATGCATGATATTTTGGGCAAAATA
>JAQIWN010002217.1:0-16739 GCA_034699025.1 Entomobrya cf. arborea Gr-Col-00668 | reverse complement strand
TGACAGACAGACAGACGGACGGACAGACAGACAAACATGATAAAGTCAATACTTGCTGACGCTTCGCTTTCAGCTACATAATAAACCCATATAAATACTTGATTATTTTGGAAAGTTCTTTTAAATTCGATTAATCTCTTGGTTTCTAAGCTGTTTATTAGAATAGAATTTCGTATGTAATATTAATATTTAATGAATCTTTTGTCTATGTAAAATACGATTTAACAAATTCTCCTTACATTTATGAAATAAAAAATAAATACGTTAATTTCTTTTAAATCCATATCAATCGTTTTTAAGAGTAATTATTTCATAAAATATTTTGCTATGCACCAACCTTTTCATCGTGTTTTACTAATTGGTGCTAAATTTTAACTATTTTCCTTCGCATCCGAGAAATATTGGAAAATCAAAACACGTAAGTACCACCTGCTATTACTTTGATGACATTCAAGACATTAAGCATCGCTTTTTAGTTCAAACAAAGTCATTATTCTTATCTCTTACCGTATTTCATACACAATTGACAACATCGACTGCACATATATTGTTTTGGCCAATGATGTCCTCACGACTTTTATATTTTAGGTGAATGTACATTGGTTGAAATAATGTTAATAAAAAAACTTAGACAAACTTAATTAAGGGAATCAAAACTGGAAGAAAAAAGTTTACACAGATTTCAATATAGCATTCAAAGTATGAAACATTAGATTTTTAAATAGTATAAACTTATCCAAATTTATTCAATTTTTACGATAGATTTTATGTATATAGATTTCAGATTTTTGCTTTAAAACGTCAAGTTAAATATACAATACAAATTGCCAAACTTTCTCCATGACTACAATAAACTGAATATGTTATTTTCAATAAAGGTTTTCAGTCAACTGTCCGATTCTATTACAATTCTATTTTTCAGTCTAGCACCATGTATCTTTTTTTTAAATTATGTTACACAGTCAGTGATCAAGGGTTGTCAGCATTAAATATTTCTTCACATATATAAAACACAAAATCTAGATTTTTTAAAAAACGTCTCCGTCCAACACATTCGAGTCATATTTCACGCTTCTACACGTTTTTGTCTGTCTACATCATCTGGACAGTACGAATCATAGGTTTTCTGATGTTATTTGGGGATTTAAATTGGACTATAAACCGTATTGTATGTTATGTTCGTTTTCTAAAGCGAAAGCTGTCATTAAAATCGATAGGTAAGTAATTTTATCATTTTTCAGTAACTTTGTAATCAATCTAAATGTAGCGAGCATGAACAGGTTTTAGGTATATGCATAAATTAATTAGGTATTCCTGATGATTTTTTTCGTTCATTTAATTATTTAGCACATTGTTTTTAAATTAAGGGGAAAAGCAAATAAGTTTTTTGTTGCTTAAACTATGTGCAAAAATACACTACTGCAAAATTATTGTTTGACGATGAAATAAAAAGATTTTTAGAATTTAAAAAACCATCTATTGAAAAAGAGTAAGTTGCGTGTGTCATAAAAAGCTAAACGTTTATTCAACTATATATTCCAATGTAAAGTATAATGTAGAAACATTATAATCACTTACGTTAGCAAAAAACATTGAGAAAATTGCTATATTACTGACATTGTTTATATTTAAAATATTTGTTTGCTTCTCTTTGCCACTTGTCTACTTGTTATAGCAAAGTTTAGTTTATTAAAAATTCACATAACTAACAACCGCTCCACCACCTAAACGAAAGGCCACCTAAAACGTGAAACCGGTAAAAAGGCAAAAAATATAGTAAACCTTTTATGGTTTAATAAGACTAGTAAATTAACTTCTGTACTAATATTTATCTCTTACGCTTGAAGTGTTTACTTACCATGATAAACAGTACCTGTGAATAAGGTGTGATTTTAATACTGAAGAATGCATTTAATTCAAGGTACGCTTACACAAAAATTTCTCCTGGAATTTCAAAACTTTAAGAAGAAAAGCCAGTAAAGTTACAGTACTCAAAACTCATGAGTTAAAAAATGTTTTCATGGTGCGCTACTTTTTTAATATTTAGTAACACTAAGATGCCATAAGATCATTTACACCGATGGTTTTTTTCTTGTGACAGAAAATATGTGAAGGATTTATATGCTTATAGCTTGTTACTAAGCCGATAGCTTGATGCTGAAAATCTATTGTTTGTAGGATCATCTAGTAATTTGGTTAGCTGGAGTTAAATTTACAACCTCGTATTTATACACCTGATGTCTGCGCTTATAAATTCCATCGAAGAATTCATTAGAGTGTAGTGTATGCTTTTCTAGTAAGTAGTCTAAATAAACAAAGGAAAATTTCCCTAACATTCCAGAGGATAAACAAACTTCCATCTTTTGACATAGTTGTCTCTGACCAGATGTGCGCTAATACATTCTTCCACGAGTTTGCCATAAATATTTTGCACATGAAAAATGTAAAATTTTATCATGTTGAAAAATATTTTTAGAGTTGGTTAAAATATCATAAATTAGCATATATATAAAATTTGCAATACCTTTATATATTTTAAGATAATATTAATAAGACATAAGTATTTCCGTTATTTCTCCAATGTTCACATGTCTAGCCAAATAATACATATTTGTGACATTTTTGCTTCAATTTTTGCTGCTCTGTTAACGATTATAGCTATTTACAACTTTTCATTAACCATGCTCAAAAATGTTTATTCGCATGTTTTATATTACAAGGAATTTTAAAAACCTCTCTTATTAGAATTAGATAATAGATCTTTTTACAAATAAGTTTAGCAAAATGAATAATAGGTAAAAATTCAATCTCAAAACAATCACTCTTAATACCGCTTTTCACATATTGCTTTCACCGGAAGGACTTCTAGATGCATATATTTGAACAGCGTTACAAACGAATAGAGACGAAATTGGATATGTTTGCCAACTTTTATATCAATAAAACGTGATAGCCTCACAAAAATGACATTGCCACATAAAAGTAAATTCTCTGTATCAAATCATTAACTTTACCTGTTAGCAATAGCCCAACGGCCACATGACGAAACGAACATGTTTTTTTACTGACAACTAAAAAGAATTTGGTATGACGAGTTTATTTAAATATTGGTCTAGATGATAGCACTTTTGGCCATGACACTGTTTGGGAAAAATATACCATCTTTTCGGCTCCCGATATGCGTTGTAAATTTCTTATTAGCTTTATGTGGGAATAGTGTGATTCATGGTTAAATACAATAAACATTTTGTGTGCTACTTCTACATGTCTTTATATATAAAAACCAATACCTTTCTTAACTACATACGTAAAAGATGCTATACCTATGTAAAAATCTGCCATGCAATAAGCCTGCAGACCTGATGTGTAAAGACCGTTATTATAATTAATTTTCATGTTTGCTTAAGCCGTGCAGAATAGAGTTGGTCCGGGAAAAACAGCAATATGGACTTTGTTTGCCTTCAATTATGTAAACACTTACATCTCCGACACAAGCTGTCTGTGTATCGTCAATCTACATTTTTACCATCTTCTTATGGAGAAACTGATACTAAATGTCGCCGAAGTTTGAATGTTTTTTCTGAGCTAGCTTTTTTGAAAGAACGTTGTCACCCACTTTCATCCAACTATCATTAATTGGAAGCCAGTATTAAATTTGGATTTTTGGATATCTTAACTATAACAAGGGGATTTTGAAAGAGGAATATTTAAGAAATGGACGATCTGCAAAAGTGGGGCAAAAAGGCAAAAACGGTTGCAAAATGCAGCATGGTAAAAGCAATAAAAAAAATCCTGAATTTAGAATATTTAATTTTTACGAAAATTTAATTTTGAGGTAATATTTTTTTACCAGGTTTGCGTAATTCTTGAGCTTACAATATTAATTGAAGTCATCATCTATCTTATCGTGACATCAAAACAGCATATTTTAGCTCCCGGTTTCCGTTTCTCTGACCATTTGGTTGTCTTGATAAGTAAGGCATTTTTTGATTCATGATTTTTGTAAAAATAATGATATTACAAATAAATTTCAAGCTAAATGCACTAAATATTTTGTTAAAATGATTTTGCAGTTGGCGTGACTACAATGTCAATTTTGGTGGTCTGTATATCATTTGAATGCAATGCGGCAGCACATCTTCACCAAGCTTTGCTTAACAGGATCAAGGTCACTCCAACAAGAGCAATTTCTCTGACACGTTATTGGTTTTGTGTTAACTTTGTAACTTTTTTTATTGGAACATTGGCTATGTTTCCAGTAATTGGTTACATTATATCAGGAGGGGATAAACTTGTTCTTTCGATTGTAGTTACGATTCGGTGCTACATAAGAGCTTGTTTACTATATATTGTTCATCGATATTTGGATGAGTTGAAAAAACAAATTTTTGTGTCTGTGGATAATACAGTTTCCAGTGCTTAAATATTCAGTAACGATTTTCTATGTTACACAGTAACGTTATTGGTGTTGATGTATGCAAAAATCAGCAAACGCTTTCTGGGCGCTAATCGTGAACTCTCATGAAATCGGATGACCCGTTTTTTGTTCGATTCTGAATAAATGGTACCTCGACTATAATTTTTGGTGGAAACAATAGCTAAGTGTTCAATTTTACGGCGGCAGCACACATAAAAAGACATGAGTCTTTATGAGGGGCTTTTCAAGTCTCTTTTTCAATCAAAGGGCCCATACGGAGGTGGGTGTAGATTTTTTTGACTTGGCTCGTTCAATTTATACACTAATATGTAATGGTGATTTCCTAAGTCATAGATTGATACATGTCTTCATTAAATATTTAACAAACGAATAATTATTAAAAGGTAAATTTTCAAAAAATATAAACAAAACTTAAAAATTACACAAAGAACCCTCTGATAATTCCTATTTACAAAATAATTGTTTAAAAATTACCAAATAACAAAAATAATACTGAGCAAACATTTAAAACTACCTGTGAATGTGAATACGAACCCAATCAAATTTATAATTTTAATTAAAAATTAATTTGATTTTGTAATTTGATTTTGTAAATTTTACAATTTTTCAATAAATGTCATGTCAGCTATGTTTTTTAAATTTTTCAAGACTAACAGCCAATTATTTTTTTAAATTGGTTATTAATTTAATAAACAATATTAACTTTCTTCGTTTTATGATTTCAAAAATTGAGTCAATTAATATCATCGTTTTAACGAGTTTTGGGTATTTAAAAAATATATTAAACCAGGTTTGCATTTAGGTTAAATATAAGTGAATTGCTATTGCTTTGGAAATCTACAAAAAAATGTACGCAAATAGATATAAAAATTTCTATACCAAATTTTAAGATAGGGAAAAATTACCAAAAAATGTGAGCCGAAGGCATAAGTAAAAAAGGATGAAGTTTTTTTCTGAATATTTTTTGTGATATATAAAATGAAATAAAAAAATTGTTAGAATATTTACGAGTCGTTTTTAAGTCTTAAATTTCTAAATACAGCATCTATTTGTTTTATACATCACGTCTACTATTAAGCTCCTCTTACCTATCATATTTCAACTTACCGTTAAGTACTACTCTAAATTTCTATCAAAACATCTTAAAACTTATTTCATACTTCATACTTATACAACACTTCGTATCAAATGTAAAACACAAGTAAAAACCTCTACTATAAAAAAATAATTTGCTAAAACTTTTAAATCGAAAATTCAAGACAAAAGAAGTACCCTGGTAGTTTTGCTGTCTTTTATAATTTTAAAGATTAAAAATTAATATATAAGCTGTGAAATTATTCAAATACTTACACGTTTATGCTTACACACGCCAAAAGGAGCACTAACCCTAAAACTACCAAAAGTACCCGAAATATATATTTTTAATTTTATAATTCATATTACATAATCAACCACATACTAGAGGTCTATGCTTGTTGCATTGAATCATACCAAACAAATAACAAGCATTATTTTGTGCTAAATTACAAAGCGAAATTGAAACAGCTAAAAATTTCAATCTTCTAAAAAATTCCATATTCCATAACTTCAATATCCAAACAAAGAATTTATAAGTTGAGGACATATAAGGCCCTTGAAATAATTATTTTAAAGCTTTGAATTTTCTTGAAGTCGACAATGAAGCTTAACAAGTTTTTTATCTACTTTGCATTAACTCTAGTCGGTAACATAGTAGCCACAAAAACTATTTTCAACTACACATTGTCTTCTATTCTCCTCAAATCCATGTCCGTTTTCGACATTAAGCTGCTTAAATTTCACATCTATAATAGCCAATTTAGTAGTAATATAATGTCAGAAAAGTATATAAATGCATCAAATTCGCCTTCTTTAAAACCATTATCCATCAAAACGAATTTAGGGTCAATTTTAAAATCTTTATCTGGTGACAAATGTCTCGTTGCAATAAACAACTTTCAAGAAGTAGATATCGACCCACTACACTATTCACCTATCCTACTACGACAGTTTGAACTAGCCGCATTACAAACAGATTATAAAAAACAAATTCAAAACGGTCAGTTTAGACAACTCATTTGGATACCAGAGGAACAGACCCACCACCTCAATGGTTCTTTTACCAAGTATATATCTGCTGATGAAGAAAATCGTGACGTGATTTATGACTGTCAAATTTCAAAATTTTACAATCCATTATCTTTGAAAAAATATTATAATTCTGGGTTTTGCGTTGAATTTAATCTTAACAAATTCTCCTCGTCTTCAAAGCCATGGAACCACCAAATTCAAGTCGAGTTGTTTATGCCCGAACGTGTACTAAATTTGTCAAAGTATACGCATATTTTTATGACATATATTGCAAGTTTACATGACATTATACCACCGACATGGCCTAGGATTAACATTTTAATGGGTTCGAACAAGAACTTAGTAAACTTGAATTCATTTAGGGTTCTCGCATGGTTTTTACAAATATATGACAAATCCTTTAACAATTATCCGCTGTCTTATAGTAACACCAATGTTCTTCTTATAAGTTACCTTTTGTGCAAATCTGGCTCTTTTAAATCACTTGATATGCAAGCATGCGACCTTAAGAGAGCTGATATTGTTAGGCCCTGCTTTGCATGTAAAACTTGGATTAAATCAAATAAACTGGATAAATATCATATAACAATAAATGAAGTTTTAAATTATGATAATGTTCGCAGCTCTGAATGGTTTCCTGGAAGGCTGTTGGCCGATCAATCTTTGGCGTTTGGCAGACTAAACAAGCAGATTGAATATTTTTGGATGCATGAGTCAACCGCTATTAAAAAACCGCTCTTGAATCTTTTCCAAGTGACCAGCAAATATTGTGATAGTGTTAAAACACTAGGCTTCGCCTATGCATCGCTATATTTGACTCTAATGGGAAACATGACTGTTACAAAGACAACAGTTATAGTTAAGTCTTCAGATCTTGAAGATCTAGTAGTTCATCGCGATGGTTACATAGTAGGTATGGCTTTCTTTGATTCTATTGGAAGTTTTGTTGTTGAAAACCAGTTTGAAACTTTAAGATTTATAAGTTGTGGATACAAAGGATTAGAAGCTTTTCCTTTAAATAAGTTCATTTCAGTTTTCGAAAGTAGTTTATGGCAATGTATAGCATTTACAACTTTAGTATTAGTATTTTGTATTCTAAATTTAACTGGGAGAACTAGAAAAGTTGTGAATATTCAGGGTGTACTTTGCATTATAAAAGTTTTACTGGAACAAGGTGACCCATTTTCAAAAAGATTTACTAATATTTCTAGATTCCGTTTTATAGTTTGCGGTACGCTACTGGCTGGTGTAGTGATTTGTAATGCTTTTAAGAGTACTAATGTTTACAATATTGTTAAGCCGCAACAAAGAATTTCTTATAAAAAAATTGAAGAGCTGTTTCAACACAATTTTACAGTTTTTAGTAGAATAATAGCTTTTAGGTATTATTTATATGGACTTTCGAAAATCGATCTTTCAGAGTTTAAACCTTTGATATCGAAAGGTGAACATTCACTTAGTTTAAGGCGAAACAATCATGTGATATTTAATGCACATACTGAATTATTTAAATTTTTTGATAATGATTTTCTTGATTTGAATGAATATAACTGGATTTCTCAACTACGGAAGGGTACAAATGATTCTTCTAAAATAGTAAGCGGAAGCAAATACTTATTTAGCCAATTATGGAAAGTTGTTAAAGTTTTAGCGCCTCTCATCCGGGTGGGACTACTGACCGAATGGGCGTACTCTAACTTAGAGGAAGGTTTTTATGCAATTTTTTGGGAAAAACAAGACCAATTCATTATTGATGATTTGAGAAAGTGCAATAAAACAAGTTGGATTTTGCCGGAGTATATGACGCACAAGTTTGCAAAAATTCTAATCAAAGAAGGTTTGCACTCAAATGTTGGTGTAGATAGATATACTAATCCACAACTCAATTTTATGTATATTGGATCCGTTCCTGCATCACTTGTAAAAAAATCTTCTATGCTAAAACATAGCGGATTATTTGAATGGTGGCAACGTTTTGTCAATAGAACAGACATGTTGATATTAAATCCAAATGAGCCACCAAAACCGCCAAATATGTCAGGGAACATACAATTACTATTTATTTTATTATTGGTAGGTTTATCAATTGCGGGAGTTTTTGTGATGGTGGAACTAAGGTCAATAATTTTTAGATGCGTCAAAAAATTTGTTAGTTTTGGCTTTCAATATTCGAAAAAACTCATAAATGTTTTGAGTAAATGCTTCAATAATTTGGTTTACAAAATCAAATTATGTAAATCAAATTTGTAAAGAGATTAGAAGCGTAACTTGATTTCGAATGAATAAATATTTACAAGCAATCACAATTGTCAATTTAATTGGAATTCTGGATGGATTTTTTCAATTTTAATTGTTTTTCTCAATTGAATTCCTAGTTGATTAGTTAGTTACAAAAGCAGTATACTAAGCTAGCGTTAACGACCAAAGTTAATGGCTTCTCAATTTTTTTTACCACAAATGAACAAAGTACGCTAAAAAAGTAACTAACTTTGCTGGTTGTATAAAAAAATAATTTGGTTTTGCCACATGTTATTATAATAAGCATTACAGTTAACCCCCAAAATATATGCATGCTGGCGATACCAACAAGTTTTCAATCCATACTGCAATTTCCAGATGAGATCAAATGGATGATATATACTTTGGACTTTAATTTTTTTGAAATAATCGATCATCCATTTCTTAGATTTAGTTATTTTATTTTTAGTGATTCTCTGATACGTTTTTAGCAAACGTCATTGCTTAAAACTTTTAATAATAATGAATAAAGAATAGATATTTCCAAGCTTTTTGATTATAATTTTTTTAACCTACTATTTTATAATTTCTCTTGCTACCTTCTGTTAGATATAGTTTTAATTTGATATGACAATTTTATTACATTTTGCAAACAGGTGTATATTTTGACTTTATCAATTGTTATTTACTCTTACTTTTATAAACAATTATCTTTATGTTTTGTGTTAAGTTTATACTTTAAATTGTAAAAATATTTGAGATATCATTTCAAACAGATTGACAATGTTTCACTTAAGTAACTTTATCACGTTTTATTTTTAAGCCTTTAGCCTAATGTATTCTGCAATATCAACTCCGGGTTCGAATTAATATACTGTACGTGCTTATGAACATTCGTTTGTGTAGTCTATTTCATGAAATAACCATAAGCCATTCCTGAATTGCCCCAATATTTTAAGACAAAGCTAAAGCAAAAATTATAAAAGCTAGAACATGTAATCTCTTATCCAAATAAAAGTAAACACGCTTTTTAGAACATGAAACGGAAAGTGAAATGGTGTTTTGGTGTGTTAATGAAATATTATGTATTGATACGTTTACCACAGTTTAAATAAACATCAATCTTAATCGTTCAGGTGTCTTACTTTTATTTGTTAATCGCTTGAAATTACGTTAATCTACGGGGGCATCAAGCTTTTGTATTAGAGTACCAATTTGTCGAGAAATTTTAATTCCTCTTTTTACCAAATTCTTTAAAAAATCTAAAACTAATTGCACTAAAGTTGTTTATCCAAGAATAAATACCAGTAAGGAAATAAGGAGACCAACGCCAGCTAGAAGGGTTAGAACAGTTATTGTTGTGTTACTTGCCGAGACATTGGATGTAGCATTCTGATCATATGTTTTGGGTAGATGTTTACTCTTGTGTACATTGGCTTTCAAAAGAACTGAATAGTCAAAGTGCTTATTCCACCATTCAATATTACCAGAATCAAAAAGGTGGCCAACGCGAAAAACTACCTTACGTGGATAGTGTCCAACGAATTTGTACCCCCAAAATCGCTCCAGTATTTTATCTTTGCCGAGAAAAGCAGGTTTAATCATTATGTTCAAAACTGTGTGCATAAGCATCGCTGAAAGCTTGGACAGTATGATCGCAGACTTATGTATTGCACTCGTTCATATGAATAATAGTCGTAATATTTTCAAAATTTTGTTGGCCTGCGTCACGCAACATAGCAGAACTGTTGACGAGCTTCCACATTTCCTCGGACACTTCATTCTTCAAAAAGTTTAAACACCATAAGCATCCTAAGCGTTAAGGAAATTTTATCCAAATTATTAATTATTTTTACAGGAAAAATCAAACTAAATAAATGTCCGTTAGCTTTTGCAAAAACTTCAAAAATTTGTAAAACTAAGTTTAAAAAATACTGTTTCACAGATTGTTGGGATATTTATTTTATTTGAATTGATTTAAAATTTCAGTTGATAACTTAGTATCCTTTACCCAGACTAGGTTTCTGATACTGACATTTGAAGTTTCTTATCCATTCAATTAATTATTTTTTAAAAATAATTACGCATATACCCTCACTTATGCTGACAGTTTTATTGGTTAAGCCTGCTTTCATGAGATATAACAACTTAGAAAGTTATTTTCTGTAAAATGGCATATATAACGATAAATATACACTACTTAATGCCAAGACAGTGGCTTGGTAAAAGTTTTATAACGACGGCTTAAGGTAGTTATGCTCTGATTATGAGAACTGTCATGCAATTGAGTTACATACCAGTCATATAATTTCAATTTTTATCACTTTAATGTTATTAGTTTATTGTTGAAATACTTAAGGAAATTATTGAGGTGAGATTTTATATAAAAAGCAATTTCACTTAAGTAGTTTTTAAATGCTTACTGCTTCCGTCATGAGGTACTGCAGAAAATAAGTACATGGAAAATTCTACAGGAAGCAATAAAAAATGACTTGTACTTTTTTATGACACGGATTCTGTCGTAAGTTTTAATATTTTACTCCATAAGAAACATATAATTTGTTTTTTATGGAATGAGAGAATATGTAGAATAAAGATGACAACAAATCTTGTCATTGGAATTTTAAAAACTTTAAATATTTGTGGGTGATATGATATCGCTTTAGATTTCCTATTGATCAAAATTTTTATATACTCAGATGCATTGTATTTTTGCTTCGTAGTTTCAGCTAGTTATGTGATCAACTGTGTTGGATTGATGAAAACATGTTTTAAACTTCGATACCGTTGTGTAAAAGAAAATTCTTGCTGTTATTATTGTTTGATTCCAAATATTGATGAATATTTTATGCTCTGGTGCCGACACGTTATTAATTTTTATTAGACTGAAGGAGTGCTCCTGACGGTGCACAAAATTTTACAATTTAAAGTATTGATTATCTAAAATTATTTATGCGTTAATGTTGATCACCGGGAATTCTAAGTGCATCATGCATCGACAGAATGGACACGACAGATTCAAACTCGAGCTTTTATTTAGTTGCCGGCTGCAAGTAGAATCAGTTTGACTTATGAAAACCTTTATCTTGCAATTTTTAAATGTTTCCGAAATTTAATAATAAACTATAGCTGCATGTTGGTGAAAATGTTTTTCGTAAGCTTTTTATTGTTTTGGGATCAGCATTAAATTGATTTTGTTTGTACGTTTTTTGTTAAACTTAAGTCAAATTTCCCAATTTAAATTAATTTTGGGTTCGTACAAAGGTTAAAATATCTGCAACTGGTGATTTACATTATAACATTACGTGCGTTACAATATAGCTGTCATTAAGCTGACGATATTTGTTGTCGCCCAAACCGCCCATTTCACTGTCTAACTCGTATGCCATTTTTTTCGCATCACAGGATCATATTTAGAAGTTTAGAAGCAACTATAAATCTTTCCAAGCCTAAACAAACACAATGACCACAGCTTGTTGGTTCTATATGATGTGGCAACAATCTGCTATAAAATTTAGAGACTGGGCAAGAATATTCATTTTCTTCATAGCGCGAATTATTGTTATTGGGTTCCGACAAATTTCTTAACAACGATGGCATTGAGAAGGGAAACCAAACTATTTTAGTTTTGAACCAATTTTTCTTCAATGCAGCAGGATATACTGACAAATCTGCGTAATGAATTTTTCTAAGCATAAAAGGTACTGCCAAACCGTGCTGGATATTCATTCCTCGAAAATTATTTATAACCACAAAGCAATTTCTGTTTGTGATTGTCTCAAGAAAAATATTTAAATTGGCTATTGACTTGAATGCGTGGTTATTGCTATCCAATTTATGTTCCTTGTTTATCTCTTTATCTTCACGTATCCCAAGACTTGGTCTAAAGAAGACTCGAGTTTTCGGTGTTAAATTTCTTAAGGAAGTAATGTTGATGAGATATCGTGTAAAATTGTCTGAAACGCATAAATCTTGTTGCGCAATTACTAAAAATAGTATGTATTGAAGTAAGTATTGCGTCATTTTGAAATTAAAGTTCACTAGTAAGGTAAAAAAATAATTGTTCAGAAAACAATTGCAGAAGACTTTTGTCCAAATTTTAATTAGATTTACTATAAAAACTGCACCACCTAAAGTTTGGTCCCTTCTGCTAATATCTCACTCTTTGTGAGACTTCCTTATTTAAAAACCTGTTTCGAAGAAAATATTCAATATTGCTCGGCTATTATTTTATTCGTATTTTATATATTTAAGTTTTCCATCTTTAATTTTATATCCTCAATCCAGACCAGGCTTTTGACACTGATGGTTGAAGTGTCCAATCCACTCCAATAATTGAAAAAAAATTATGCATATACTCATTTTGTACTGACAAACGTATACGTAATGATTATAGCTGCTTTTAAAATATCCAATAAATGATACTTTTCAAACGCGGACATGTGGTTGGTTATTCGTTGTAAAATAGCATACTCAACGAAAAATATCTACTATAAAATGCCAAGGCTAAGTCGGATGAAATTTTTTTGTAACAATAGTTTAAGGTAGTTACGCTTGTATTATGTTAACTTTTATGCAATTCAATTGCATGTGAGTTATGGGATTTTAATTTTTTAACACTTTTGTGTAATTAGTTTGTCGTTTAAAAAAATACTCAGTGCATTTTTAACATGTTACCGTTTAGTACAACAAGATTATATATAAAAAGTATTTTAAGCTAATGAGCATACATTTCTCAGTGGGGACGGCACCCAGTTCTGCTTGAATTACAACTATTCTGAATACGGGGGTCACCATCACAACCCCGATAGGCTATGTTAAATGGACTGGTGACGAATCTAAGCCACATGTAATAACATTTACGCGCACTGCGCCACCGCGCTCACCTATCTTTCCGACCACTGTAGCGCTATGATATTTACTCTCTTTATTTTTTATGTTTGCTTGATTGTTTTTCTCTTCTTCCCTAGTGCTGTTTTCTGCTGCTGTTGGAACACAAAATCAATTAAAGTCAACGAATATTTCATTGCATAGCTTATTTTACATAGATATCCTTTTGTTTTTTAAACACAATTATGCTTGGTTGACAAGATCATTAATTTATAACTAGAAGAGTTTATAAACTATGAAACTCAAGTACCGAATTGCTATACGATGCTTATAGTGTTCTAAATGACAGTTGTGAACTTTATACTACGCCTATGACGCCATATCCGACATTTCTGATAGTTTCGACAGTCTTTCGTGACGTTTTTTGAAGTTGTCCCAGATTTTTCCAATATTTAAGAAATTGTTTACAGATAAACACACAGACACGATAGTAATCCCATTAACTAACTTGATTCACTTGCCTTATGTGCATTTAGCCAGTTTTTACATCAATTTTTCTATAAAATGTATTACAATTTCTGTGGAGATAAAAGATAACAGTCAGAAGACCGATATGTATTATTTCATTGACGGTAGAATTAACGAAATGGTTTACAGTTTTTTTCCGCCCGACAGTCCTACCTAAAAAAACTTCGGACAAATAAGAGCTATTTCAATTTGTTGAATATTTTTTAATCGAACGTAACTTCGTTTAAAAATCAGTTAAGGTGCACCTGCAATTTATGGCTCGTTTTATCACGTTTAGTTAATGTATGAAGTACTTTATGCTAAATTGTTTAACATGATTATTACTTTAGCCAAAGGTACTGCACGAAACACATATTAAAACACTACAAGACAAATGCACCAATTTGTTTATATATAAGCATTTGACAGTCTCATGATCTAGATTTCATCATAAATTTTTATTTGTATACGAATATTGTAATCGAAATTACGTCAGAATAAGATAATATTAAATTTATTTTACTTCGTAATTTTTCAAAGCGCGAAAAAAATATCGTGCGAAAAAAATACTGAATATATAATTTGTGATATCCTAAACCATATTGTCCTGTGTCTAAAAGTGTGTAAATAATAACAGCTAAATGCTTTTATTATGAAAAATAGTAATAGCCAAATTATTATTTGTATATACATATAAAATTATTTTAACATTTGCATTTAACTCTTAAAGCTGTGTGGTCTTTGGACCAAAGGCATGACAATCCATAAACTTGTATAATATTTCAAATATTTAAACACAGATAAGTGGTTTCGAATAACAATCAACAATGCAAATAATTGTTTTGCAGCAATCAAAATGAATTTAAAAATTATTATATATATTTCTGTAAGAAACATGCCAACGCCAAAAGTGACACCTGATAACCAGACAACAAAAATAACAAGAATGTTTCCCTTCATACTAGGTTTTGTAACGGGTGGAATCGGATTGTCCACTACACGCATCATTTTGTAGTTCAAATCATGCCACCATTGAAATATCCCACCTTCTGTTGCGTACGAAAATCTTTTCAAATAAAAATGGGGCAAAAAACCAGAAAAGGATATAGAAAAATCTGTACGAATGTATTCTTCAATTCCAATATCTGAGTGAAGTCCAATTTTCCTTAAAGATGAAGTCATCTTATAAGCTATGTTAATAGGCAAAATCCATGCCGTTTTAGAACAATTTGTTTTAAGACTTTCAAATATCACCTTGTTTTGTTTCGGCCAAAAACTGTTAAGAAGTGTATTTCGCCATTCAGGCATTCGATCTTTTCTACCATTAGCCAATAAAAATTGAAATTCTTGCAAATTTGACGAACTAAGCTTTGCTACTGCCTTGATTGGAGATGCAATCGTTTTCGGTATTAATGGATGAATTCTTGTAGCGTTGTTAACCCTTATCAGTAATTTCCAGTGAGGATATTTTTTATATTCGAGGGTTTCTGTGTGACCATAAAATTTAGCCATTTCTGAATGTGCTGCTGCAGCAATGAACCTAGTTTTACTATTTTTTATATTAAGTTGTACATTTCTGTATTGAACAAATGTCAAATTATTGTATTGTCCAAAACCAAACTTTTTCCCACTGAAATAAAGCCTTTCAAGGGGTTCTCTCAAAAAGTACTTAATATTCACAATCCTACTGTATACGGAAATATTGTGTTGAACCAATTCATCAAAAACTGTAAAGGGTATTTCTTTTCTGGGTGTTACAATATTATAAACGTTAGTACTTTTATATGCGTTACTAAGTACTAAACCCATTAATAGCACCGTTACAATAACAAACTTTAATGCTCTGTTTCTTAGCAAGCGCTTTGGAAATGGGTCTCCTTGTTCAAAAAATACTTTCACAAAACAAAGTAATTGTGCAGATGAATCCATTGAAATCCTTCCTGTAATACTTTTTATAAACATGACAGAAGCCATCAGTGTTAGTAATAAGAGGATCCATATAAATTTACCAAACACAGCAATAAACTGTCGAAATGCTAGATTTTCCAAACCTTTACTGCCACAGCTTACAAAGTGAAGAGAGCTAAATTTGTTTGGTAATTGTAACACTGGACTGTCATGGAATGCGGTGCGCTCGGTTTCCCAAAGTATTTTGTGGCGATGATACGAATATGGTGAAGTGTTGTTGTTTGAAGTGTAGTTACCCATTATCGAGCTTAAAACATAGGCGTATGCCATCATTAAACGAGTTTGCACGTCTTTCGTAATTTTTAATTCGCGAAAAAACAAATTGATTTTAACGATTTTTAATGAGAACTTATATAAATAGTTACCAAGAAGGCGTTTGTTTGGCTTAGAAATAGAAGAATAATAAGTGCGGATTTGTTGATATTTCGATGGTGTTGCAGAACTAACAATGTATTGACACGTTAACAATTTAAAATTCAAATTTCGTGTGTAGTAGCCATCTTGACAGGAACTGCATGGCACAAAAACTTGCAGTTTCGTTATTGAACAAGTGTCGAATTTGATCGAATTCCAGGTACAGTCCACTTGTCCCCTTAGATGTATTGTTGTATATATACTGTATGTAAAATATGAAAAACGTTCACTTCCC
>JAQIWN010002216.1:0-16740 GCA_034699025.1 Entomobrya cf. arborea Gr-Col-00668 | reverse complement strand
AAATTATGAACTGTTATATCTTAGCATCTATTTTTGTAATACACAGTTATGTGGGTGCCTAAAAACGTTTAAGTAAGAAAATATCATTTTTGTTTTATTCTATTTTACGTATTGATTTCTAGATGGCTAGAAATTCTTCAGAATTATTTGTTGTATCTGAAAAATCCGCAGAAAGCTTTGTCTAAATCTGAAAAGGTTTTCCAGCTCTGAAGATGAATTGTCGGTACTCAAATTGTAGAAATAATCATTAAACTAGGATGAATGCCTGTTAAAATTATTTGTATAAATATGTAAACAATTGAATTAGAATTATTCATATAGACGTATCGCGAGTTGCATGAGTGTAGCCGCGTCCAGTACAAGTGTAGTACAATTGTTAAAGTGCAGCTATCATGGTTTAAAATAATGATACAGAATGTTTGTCAAGAAAGGAAACTGGTTATTATCGTTTTCACTTTGGATTATTTATCAAGCGGTTACTACTCATTTCGTGACTACAATTTTAATTGAAACCATTTCCACTATTTGCTTAGACCAAGTGAATATTCTAAAATAATAATATTAAGAGTACTTCTGTACTTGTAATGTAGTCTGCTAATAGAAAAATGCTACGTGGCTTATGATGCGTTGGTTAAAACTTAGCTTCTGCGCTGACGTGTAATTTTCTCGTAATAGTTACTTTACTAATATTCCTGGCTAACGGAATTGCTTTTCTTTTAAGTAGAAAGAACTTGCATTCTCTCCTGTACTTTGTAAAAAACGACGCTACAAGAATATTCTTTGACTTCGTATTGACTCTACAATCTTTCATAAGCCAAGCCATTTTTTAGTTATAAAACAAACCTCTAACCATTTATTTTTGTCCAATTCTCGTTGTGACTTGCTCACGAGCACTTCATATTCTTCTCTCAGCACAGAAAATACGCTAAATGTGGATGACAGATAAAACTTTCAATTTTAACTTAATTATATTACGAGTTTGCAGACTAGCTTGACTCTTCATTTTGAATTTAGTCAATATATGTTGCTGTAATATGTTTATTTTCGTATATATTATTCCAATATGAAAATCAGTTATCAATATATGGAATATTTTGAATTACGTGGCTAGTTAGATTTTGTAGGAATTTAAGTAATAACCATACGTCAATGAGCAAATGCCAACTATAATATAAAGTATATGTTCATGCATTTATTTATTTGTATGTGTATCTATAACTTTATAGGAGTAAAAAAAATTCATGAATAAATTTAGGCCAGTATCCAATGTCAAAGAATAAGATTAGTTTAAAGACTTGCAAAATTTTTTAGCATCAGTTGCAGTCTTAAACCCAATAACTGCGTTCATGTATTCATTACTGATCATTTGCAAACTTTACCAAAATGTTATTTTTAACACGGCCCTTCGATAACAATGCAGCTTGCTACAATTGCAATATCTCAACAAAACAAAAGATTTGCCTAAATTATATAAGTATGAATCGATATGTACTATCACACTAAACATTTTGGTTAATGAATACTCCAAGCCTATTTTTGGACTGTTGCAAAATTTGTTGGATGCGTACATTGCATTTGCTTAGCTTACACGTTCATTTGATTTCACTCAATTTTTGCGAATTATCAGAGCTTACAAAGAGCTTGTTCAAAAAAATACGACCATATGGAATGACCGATAACCAACAAGGCTTTAAGATGGCAAAAGTTAATTAGAAGAAAAGTTCATTTTATGTGATACCATTAAAAAATGTTTGTATTGTTCCTCACAACATTTTGAAGATAACTCATTGTTTATGTAAATATATTTGAATCACAGTTTATACATTCAACTTGTATAATTGTCTTTGAATTAACCGGCAAGTTTTGTGTGCTTGCTTTTGGACGAAAAGCAAAAAAAATCTAAAAATTTAAAAGCAATCAATTATTAATTTTGAGAAGGATCCCTGCATTTTTAATTTAAACTTTGACATACGTTTTCTCGAATAAGTTTTGCTAAATTTGCTTTGTGTCAATCTAGTTTATGTAGTCCTCCCTGTTTTTAAGTTACATAGAAACTAAATAATGGTTTTTGATTATTAATTTTTAACTAACTTTTGGGCATTCTAAATTTCACGAACTTGTCAATATTTCCCAGCAGAAATATGTTACTGTACATCAAATTCTTTTAGTAAATATTACATTTAAATATTGTTATGATGCAAACAATAAAACTTCTTATTTAATATTGAATTTTTTTAGTTACTACATGAAAAGCTAGGGTTTAAAATTTTTAACAACAGTCTGAAAAAACATGTTCCTATTTATTTAACTTCAGACTGGAGTTTTATGTTTTGTCGGATATCAAATAAATTGAGGTTGGATTTTCTATAGGCAGGCGAAATTCCTCAAGCATACATACTTTTCGCTAAAATTTGTGTTACTAAATAAATAAAATAAAAGTAAATTTGATATTCAACAAAATTTTTGGCAAATATTAAAAAAAATATCGTATCGTACTATGAACTTCTGGACTGCAAAACGTGTAACGACTGTCTAAGAAAGTGTCTTTTGATACGTCGTCTAAAAATTATAAAGCATTTAGAGTAGCTCAATTTATAAATTAGTTTAAATCTTTTAAAAATCCACTGATCAAATTTGCATTTACCTTAGCCATAAACAAAATGTTGCTTTCTGAGAATTTCGTTCAAATTCTGGTTGATGCAAACCAATTGTCTGCCAACATTGTTGGTAAATTATTTTACTATAATGTTGAGAGGAATAAATTTGAGGTTCTAGAGGAAAATAACGCCAGAAAAAGATTTGAAATTCGTTCAATATTTCTTATGTTGAACGCGGCTGCTCAGCTTCTACATATACTGAGTAACTATTTTCTGGGAAATACTGACTTCAGCAAGATTAACATGCAAAGTGAAATTAATTTGTGCATGATGATGTTTACTGCAACAGTTGTACCCGCGGAAAGATATCGAGTACGAGCTAGATTTCCAGATGTCTTTGTAACATTTTTCAACCAACTCATTCAAGTTGAATTAAGTTACTTAAAAGGTAATTCTAAGTAGTTTTTGGCATATCGTAAAGTTTAAATTATCATGAATGAAATATAAACTATGACATTTTCGTTTCAGAGTGTTCAAATTCTAGGCAAATCCCAATTACCGTAGCATCACAAATGGCAAAGCTATTTCTAAAAATAACTTTGTTTCTTGTGAAATATGTATCCACAATTACTGCGGTGGTGGTCAGTTTGTTTCAGAGATCCATACCGCTCAACCCACTTTGGATATTTTGGCAATTATTTGGAATTGGCAAGTTTGAAGGCAGTAGCTGGAAGATATTTGAAACTATATTTACTCTTGCTTATAACTTATGTTTCTGGAAAATGGCTACTGCTCAAATGTTTTGCGTGATTTCGGACATTTTAATTGGCATTATTTCTTTATCATTTTGGCAAAACAATGCGTACAGGTAAACATGTTTAATATTTAAATGATCTTAAAGCTTTTACGAAAAAAAAAAATTAAATGGTATTTGAAAACTTTTCCAGGACTTTTATGGACGCGTTAAATGAAGGCAAAACTTTGGCTGACACAAACTTAGATTTAGTGAGTATTGAAATTATATTCTACAGAGTCATTCATTTACTAGTTGAACTCTACAATGAGTTTATTTCCTCGCTATTATTTTTGATGCTACTGGCAAGCGGAACGGCACAAATTATGTCTGCAGTAACAGTTATTTGTTACGGTTCTTCTTTACATATTTTTCTAGAATTATTTTTTATTGCAGTTGTTCTAGAAGCAGTATTGATGTATGTGGTGGTATATGGTTTAGCTGGAGAATTTCATAGATTTTCAAAATTAACAAAGGCCCAGTTGCAGCAACAGACAGATATTTTGTTTGATTTAAGCTTTAAAAGAAGGGAACATAAGTACCGTAAAATGTTTTTGAGATCTTGTCAAGTTCAGAAAGTAAGGTTTGGCTTGAGTAATTTCATAGAGAAAACAACGCCCCCAATATTTCAGCTGTATTGTTTAAATTGGGTCATCGATTTACTTTTAGTACATTTGTGATGGAATATAAAGTATTTCGAAATAAATGAATCGGTAAACCATTGAAATCTTGCCACTCCAACACAATGTGTAAGATAGTTATAGTTAATTAGTCCCAACTGTTTGTCTTAATAGTTATAGTTATAGTATTAATTATTTAATACTCACATCAAGTTACTAGACAAAACATCTTACTTGAGTTAAAATTCACACAATTACTCAACAATATTTGTAAATACATGTATTTCTTGTCATGTTCCATGGATATCATTTAAATATATACTAGTCACATTAAATAGATATCACAACGTTGTTTGTTTCGCACTACTCAAATTACAACGTCGGAACTATTAAGCAACCAATCGAGCTGTTGTTTGTTTATTGTATACGACTAAAACGAAGACAATTACTTCACAGGATAATTATTTCAATCTAAAGTTTAATTAAAAGTAAAATTTTAAAAAATAGGAGAAGGATAAAGGAAAGTAGATACGAAACTAATTCTTTGATTTGTTTTTTTCAGAAATAAAATTATCAGCTTATCGTTACTAAGGTTTTAAAGTCCAAGAAAAAACCATCAAATTCAGCATCAAAATGGTAAATAAAAGTCAAAATTTGTTTGCTAGATAATTCTAAAATGAAACGCGAAATTTGGCATTAGAGCAACTTGGTCTGACTACTATGTGATCAAAATAGTTTGACAAAAAACAGAAAACAAAGCTAACAGCTGGTAGCAGTTATTCGTCATTTGTTGCCCAAACGAAAATATTATTCAAATATTTTAGCAATACTTAAATATTTTAACTTATGTAAACATAAGTGTTTGAAAAACAAAACCAAGTGTATTTAATTAAGCTTGGCATCTGATTTTGTCGTTGTACAATAAATAAACAAACAGGTTTAAGCTTACTGAAATATTTCCAATCGATATTTTTCCGCGTTTAGTGAACAAAATCATTTACTATCAATTAGATAAACAGCCAAATTAAAATGTTATCTTTATTTAAAACCAAATCTAGGTTAGATATATTTTTTTCGAATGCGTGATTATTTTACCAAAGCATTAAGGAATATTGTTTCTGCAAACAACAGTGTCCTAAAGTGCGTAATTAGTCATCCTCTTCAAGATGCTAGTGCTAACCTCACATTCCAATTATGAATTTTGTATTCTAAAATATGCAACTTTCGATTTCATTATTTAGCTGTACTGAAAGTAATCACGCTCATATGTATCTCGCTAAACTTAGCATAAGAAATGATAATAATATTGACATATCTATTGACTTCCTTCTTATTTTTGTCCTACTATGTATCTCGCTGAACAAAACTCTTTTTGTGTACTGAAGCCAGTGAATTTACTATAGGAGTATATTGGCATTTTAATTTAGACAAAAATAAGGAGGAAGTCAATAGATATGTCAATATTATGATCATTTCTTATGCTAAGTTTGTATATCCTGTAAACGTTGAGTTAATAAGATTATGTTATTAAATTTAAAAATAATATCATTCAAAATATTTTTAAAAACTCAAACTAAAATCTTATAACTGTCAATTAAACGAATCAGGTTAGTCCAAGTAAAATAAAAATTTATAAAAGACGGAAGTCTTGTTATTACAGCGGAAACAATGATGATGTGGCTGATAGGTTGACCCAAAGACGTTAAATCAGTATCGTAATAGTTTCTGTATTATTTACCCATTTACAAATTATACAGTACATCTTGAAAGGTATCTATCAAGTTAAAACTTAAGTAATACTTTATAATTTACAATACAACAAACAAAATTCCACAAAACATGACTAAATTTTTTTACCTCAGAACAACTATGTTTTTACATTCAAACAAACATCTTACATGACTTGAAATGTTTGAAATTATACAAACAATTACAAATTTAAATAAGTGTTTCAGAATGTTTTCATCTCAATTATTTTAATAAATACTAGTCCACATACAATCCTAGAAACTTGTTTGAAACATTTTACAGGTTGTATTTTGCGGTACAAAATTTAAACCTTTAAAGCTTAAATAAACTAGTTGTTGACTTCTTATTGCGTAAGATTAATACTAAAACCAATACTTCCAAGCAAAAGTATTTTTAATGAAGCATATATCTACATAGTTCATGTATTTTGATTATATACAAAAGATATATAGAGATGGTTTCTAACACAAACTTTATTAAATGAGATAACGAGAAAATGGGAAAGATACAGCACTAAATGTTAGATTGGTTTTTCAACAATAATACTTATAACCACGATTGAGTGATAATGACTATATCAAACGAATTTGTTTTGTTTTGAAGTTGAAACGCCTTATATGAAAGCTTATGAAAGCCAATAAGTCCTGATGTATGTTTAGATTTGAGGAAAACACTTGGATTGACAAACAAGTCTTCTAAAAATTTCCAATGTTTTTACTTATTTAATTACCTTAAGCCTGCTTATACTTCGATTTGTTATGTAACAATAGAGAGACATCAAAACTGTCAGTCAGCAACCTTGTTTTTGACCAGTTGGTTGACCGATTTTCATACCTCTCTCATCCAACAACAAATTTTAAAATGCTGTTATCTGAAAATTTTCTGGAAGTACTTATCGACGCCAATAAAATGTCATCTTTGGTCTCCGGCCATTTGCTCAAGTACAATTCAGATCGCAAACAAATAGAAATAAAAAATAAATCAAGAACCAAGCATGGCTTTATTTTACGTTCAATCATTCTTATAGTAAATGCAATATTTCCTATGATCCGAATTATTCAAATAAATGTGGATAAAAATCATAGCGCCAATAAAAGTAATGTACAAATTGAAACAAACTTTTGCACCTTGCTTGTTGTTGTGTGTAGTATGGCTGCTGAGCGTTATAGAACTCGTGGAATGTATCCGGAAGACTTTGTGTCGTTTCTTAACGGCGCAATTGAAATTGAACGAAACAATGAAAAAGGTAATTTATCAAAATCTAAATTTTTGTAGTTTTCGTATAAAAATTTATTAAATTATTTTATTCGCATTTCAGAAAATCTGATTCTGAAGAAAAAAGCCAGACTGGCAAAATACTTTTTTCGAATCACACGATTCTTCTGCAAATGGATATTTTCATTGGTTGCTTCAGTTGCATGTGTTCTTGAAAAAACTATACCATTCAATGTTGTACGGATACCTGAACTACTGTTCGGGTTTTCCGAGGAGAATTCTAGTGAATGTGGCATACTTTGGAAAATATTATTATTTGCTATCAACTATTGCGTTTGGACAATGGTATCTGTTCAAGGTTACAATATCACAGTGGACATTTTAATTGGTATTCTTTCTCTAACCGTGTCTCAGGAAATGGCGTACAGGTACTAAATATTTGTACAATTTGTTTAAAAAAAATAATAATCCATTATTTATTTGTTTAATTTTGCAACATTTTTAATCAGGAGTCTATGTGGAGCGTTTCGCTACAACAAAATATTAAAGGATGATAATTTTGAGATTGCTAAATGCCGTACAATTCACTTGCTAGTTGAAATATACAACGATGCTATGTGCTCAATCTTGATAAGCTTCATGGTTTCTTGTGGCGTAATGCAAATTGTTGCTGCTGTGTCGCTTATTCTTCTGGGTTCTACCATTCATTTTCTACTTGTAATATATTTTGTTGTTGGAGTTCTACAGTCAACGTTAATCTTCTTGGTGGTTTATGGATTTGCTGGAGATTTAAACACAGTCTCTAAAAGAGCATTGTCAAATTTGCACGGACAAGCAGCTACTGTTCAACATGGAGTAGTACCAAGAAAAGAACGTCGCTACAGAAAAAGGTATCTTGATTCGTTGCAAGTGGAAAAGGTAAAATTTGGTCTTTCAAATTTTATTGAGAAGACGACACCTCCACTATTTCAACTGTTCTGTTTAGACCGAATAGTGGACTTGCTTCTAGTCGGGAAATAGTTTATCATAATCACCTTATTTAATATGCACTAAGTTTAAGCTTAGCAGTTTAGCACTAAAACCTGATTAGAATAATTTATTTCTTGCTTCATTTATTACTGTTATTTATTTATTTATTATTTTTTACTAACTATCCAAATATATAGATACTCCAGACAATATAGCATGTTCACAGGCCTGTTGCCCAAAAATTCTTTCCATCTGGTTCATCTCATTAACACTTCGGAAAACAGGGAAACTTGTGGGTATTATTTTTCCAAGTACAATACAATATTCCTTCTTGCTGCTTGTATAAAATTTCAGTATAAAATATGTAACTTCAGTATACTTTTCCGTTCGCATAATCTCCACCAATTATTTTATCCACTCTTTTCATTTTGGTGTAACGAGAAAGACCAAAACTTACACACATACATATCCTTGGGTGGCACATTTTACATAAAAAATTTATTATATTTGGACACAAAATATTTCTAAAATTACAGATTAATTTACTACTACTTAACTACTTAAGAAGAGAAAAAACTACTTAATATTATGCTATGCTACACGACAATTTGCTCGACCTTACCTGAAAGTTTCAACCGGATCAAGAATAGAATTTTTTTTCTTTTTCACAGCCTCCAAATTCTGTTTCGGGAACGTCCCACTTAGGCAAACATAGTTTTCCTTTTAGTTAGTGTAACTCAATACAAGTATTAAAAAAAGATTTCCAAAGTCTAGAATGAAGTAAGAAAAATCTTAACTTTGCAAAATCTAGAAGCCTGTAAAGTAGCCCAACAACTAATAAAGCACTACCAACAAAAAACACACCATAGCAGGATAATCCAACAATAGATTTGGAATCCATTGGTTGTGGTGGTGCAATTCTGTTAAGATATACAATATTCGAATGCCTCAATCGCTTGTCTTGCGAATCCAGATGCACAGCAAGCCGTTCAATTTTCTGAATCTCTCCAGTTTCAAGCCATTTACTAAGAACAAAATGAGCTTTACTTGACATGTAACCAGAAAATTGCAAACTTAGTAGCTGGTATTTAGTATAGTTGCTACTCTTAATTGTTAAGCAGGTAAATTCATTATCAACCAATATTTGGTTCGACTGAACAAAATTGATAAGACGTAGATATTTTTCCGTATTGCCGTAAATTCCTATTTTCTTTTCTGCCATAAATCGAACCATGTAACTTAAAGTCGTTACTGGCACCTTTTCGGATGTAAAGTAACTTTCAACCTTATGACCAGCTAAAGTTCTTTGAAGCTCTAGTCTACTACTTTTAGGTAAAATTAAATCATAACCTAGTTCAATCCATAGCTTGTTAGGAGCCCAAAGTTTAAATCCTTTATCAAGTGAAAAGGATAAAGTACTGGGCAGCTCTCGAAGTCGTGTACTATCCGAAGATATGTAACTTTGATAAACAATACCTAGTAAAGTCATTGGAATGAAATAACTTACAAGCAGGCGGTGATCCAGTTTTTGCAAGTCAACTTGTAAGCTTATCCAAATTTGCAATACTGATATTCCTTGTAAAGAATTTTTGGAAATGTATGCAATCACTAATGATGTAATTAATAAGGCAAGCCACACTTGCCAGTCAATCATTGTAAACATTGTTGGATCGTAGGTATAGTACAGGTTGTAATAAACACAGCCCATAATTGTAAATAAATCCCTTGTTACATTGACTCCTAAATGCTGATAACCTCGAAAGTTGACAATATTTAATGGTTCGGCGAATAAGAGTGATTCCAATGTGAAATGAAAACGTAAATGCCACTTTATCTCAAGTTGATTAGAAATATGGAGAAAGAGTATTGTGACATTTAATGCTTCCTGAATTGACGACAAAGCTACCAATAGTTTTCGATCACAAGTAGACAAAGTCTTTAAGAGAGATTTCAATCCGTTTTTGTGGGAGATAAATCCATGTATGCATGACTCATCGGGTAAATACTCTGATGGAGTTAGAAATAAAAGGTTTTGAAAGTTGTACGGCATTGATAAAGGTATTGCCAAACCGTATCCATTGGAATTTAAAGACATTGCTGATTTTATGAGAGATTGAAAAGTCCGTTGTTCAACTGAAACAAGTTGGGCAAAATTTGAGTGGCAAAAATAGCATACTAAGTAGGTAGTTTTTATCTCAAATTGAAAGAATACTATATTTGCATGAAAAGGATGGACATTATAGAGAGGAAGAGCCTTAAGAAATTTATGAATATAAAACAAATTTTGATGGTTTAAAGATGACACTTGGTTGAAAAATACGACTTGATCGGAAGTGGAAAATCCTGATTTTTGGAGTGCGTATACAGATTCTATTAAGTTGTCGTTTGTAAGAAGGAGAAAAATAACTGGGCCATTGGTATGTCTGGATATCAGACGAAAGTATCCTGTTTTTGTATTGATTACTCCAATATTAGATTCCAGGTAGTTTTTTGTAATTTCAAAATTTATACTTGAGACATTGTGTATTGTATAAGTATGTAGAAACTTTGTTGAACTATTACTTTTTGTGAATGGAATGTATTGAATAGACGACGATACCACTATATTAAGGACACAGTTATTTATTGGTTCTAATGGTAAGTGCAGATGGAACATGGGCACTCCAACAATATGTTGAATTGAAAACAGAAAATTCATAAAAATATATAATAAAAAAGCTGTCGTGTTGACTTAGCTAAGTGGTGGTAGGTATGCCTGATTTTTTTTATTAACGTTACAACGTTAGCGTAACGTATTAACGTTACAATTAAGGCACAGGAATAAAACTGGCAGAGAAAAAATGAAGGCTTGAACCCGCAGAATGTTTTTAATTTAGTAACTTAACACTTAATTAAAACAATAATTTAATATTTATTTGCGCATTTTGTTTACTAGAAAATCGGCCTGTTTAAATGTCCCACACCAAAACATAATAGAAGGCAGATAATATATTGTCATTACTTTCTTTAGTATCATTAGAATTAGTCAAAAAGCTTGCGAGTTTATCCGTCGAACCATTGCAGCAAAAGAAAGTTGATATTTCATAAAGAAGTACTTGTTTCTTGGTTATAATTTAGTAGTTCAAATAATTTAACTTAACAAAATATGTTTTCATGTAATATTTTTACTTCCATCGAGTCGAAAACAAAAAATACGCAAGGCTTTAAAACTACCTACCACAGACACAATTATAATATTATTTGTTTTTAGCATAAAAGTTAATCGATGACTAACAACGAGAGTATTCTAGTAGTATAAATATAATCAAATTGAAAATTACAGTTTTTGTAGTTTTTGATGCTGATTAAATTTGCAGTCATAATTTTCTCGAATGCAACTTTGGGTTGGGATTTCCATTTACCTTAGTGCACAAGAACGTACGGCATAGCAACCGTCTTTAGACCTTAAGCTTTTGTTGATTAGCAATTTGGTAAATTATAGCCCATTCGGAAAAAAAGGTAGTTGCAAATTTATTCAGCATGAAGAACCATGCAAGAAAATATAATTTCCAATTGAATTTCAAATGAACCACTCGAAAGCTTCCATTGTAAGTACTGCATTTATTACGACTTCAAAACAAACGGATGTTTAAATTAAAATGTGTTTTTGTTTATTGATGGCGGTTAGATATATTTTTTTTTGTTTTCTAAAAATCTGATAGTAAGTACCCCAAATTGTTTTTTTACTATGACTGATGGAATAATATGCAGTTTTTGACTTGACTAAATTTACAATTGTAATGTTTTTTTTCTTGAAGCAGTATTTTATTTTGAATTTTATTTTTTATTACACAAATTTAAATTTGTAGATCGGACAATAAGTATAAAGATAATTCAACTTTTAAAGTAATGTGGAGGCTTGAACTAGGTTGTTTATCAAATAATATTTTAATTAGGTCAAAATAATCACAGTCCAATAGTTGAATTTGATATGTAACAAGTGTGGAATATCTTTGCTCTAAGGAATCATTTACAGGTGTTGGTGAAGGAATAAACAATGGTGCGTAGTAAATAATTAGTAATTTGTCACCATGGATCAAATCGTTAAAAACTCTTGTTTCAGTTTTATTACCGAGTTCAGTCAACAAAACTTTGTTGTTGATAAACAGCTTTTACTAAGAGAAAAATGTCTTCAAAAGTTTCAAGAGTACATTGCATATGTATTTCGTTTGTAAAAATTTATAATAGATTCTTTCTTGGCACATAAAAACCAAAACAATAATGTTTTATTCAAAAATCCAATATTAAAATAATCAGAGATTCGAAAAATTTGCCAAGTGTTAAATAGATTAGTCATAAAATCTGTTTCTTTTAAATTCATCAAAATATAAATTGAGATCGTATCCGAATTTGTCTTCTTGCATAAACCGCCAGGTAAAAGTTTAAATTTATTTATTATTGAAAACTGTTCAGTATTAAATGGAAAGTAAACTGTACGTACGCACCTGATAAAAAATAACTGAAATGCTAGGATATGTCTCTTTGTTTCTTTGTCCTCATTTCCCGAGAAAACAATGTAAAAGTAGTTGAGTGTTATAACAATAATTTGGTTTTGTATAAACATTTATTGTTACAAATTTTAAGATTGTCAAGTTTAGATAATATGTTGAGTGTAAATATTACAAGTAAGGGGTTGTTGTTAGAAAAAGGAAATCATTAGTGGCTTTAATGACGATTGTTTATTCGCAGCTATTATTATTTCCGTTTCCACTAAACATTTAAATGGCGTGACTTTCTTTACTCATGGTAAAACATATTTTTAAGCCTATGCTATAAGAAATATCTCGGATTGTGTGCGAGGAGATTTTTATAAAATAACGTTTGCTAGTATTTTTGGTAAAGTATGTAGAAATTTAAACACTAAAGCAATATAAAAAAAATTGTAGAAACGCACAGACGCAAAATAGTAAGGTTTCTAGCGTTTTTGAATTGATGATTGGTTGTATATATTGGATAGGATAGTACACATAGCGTGCACCGAAAGATGCCCAGCATTCTTGCTTAAGTTCTCGCGAAAAGACTCAACTCTAGATCTTCCCAATTATTAGCAGGGTCACGTATTCAAAATCGTCAAAACTGCGGGTTTCAAAGTCTTCTTTCGGTCGTTGATTTGACTGCTATTTGTGTGTTTGTGAATTTCATATTTGTGTGAAATAAGAAGAGTTTGAAATTGAATATTAGCAGTAGTAGAATTATGTTTTACTTACAGTGCAAACTTTGCCAACAGGGCACTTTTGGTCTATGTATTAGCGGGAACGAGGATTTCTGTAATGGTGGTCAGTTATTGCCAATAAGTACCCTAATCGTTGGTGCGAGAGAACAAATATTCAGGCATTGGCAAAGTCGAATTAACAACAATATTTTTATAATTTCATAATTTTTTCAGCCGACTTTGAAAGGTTAGTTTTGGTTTAAGCGCCAGCCTCACATTTGACAAACTTAAGACACCTATTTTCTGTTTACTAAACAAGCACATTAATAGATGTCGGAAGTTCTTGTTGATCACGATAGGAAATGGAGATTCATTTAACACAATAACTATATTTAGAGGCGATTTCTCAAATGTGTTTTCAACTAGTTTGTTTTTTATTTATAATCAAAAGGATATAGCACCTAAAGCAAAATCCATAAGGCCTTTTCTAAGCCTGGTGCTACTAATAGCTTAAGCTAGCAGTGGAGTTCTAAAAATAGAAATTTGTACCCGAAGGAAAAGAGGACAAGCACAAAATTTACTCCCATACCCTCAACGTTAAGTGACGATTTTAGACTTTTTCAAAATTGATTTCGAGTTTATAAAAATCAATTTTTGGGAATTCGGGTCAATTGACTATATAGAACAAGAAACAGTGAATCTAAAAATTTCAATTTGAAGTAGTTTCAGTCGACCGTTTTGCTCTGATGGTCAGTTAAAGTCAACGGAAAACGCTGAAAAGTAGAGAATTTACCATACCCGTCCCATGTTAAACTTTGACATTGCATCACTGGCTAACTAATGAATAAAATCAACTAATTTTTTCGCATGTGTAATCATAAAGGTATAATTAATCATGTCAATTGACCACATTTAAGTGTGCAATGTTAAAAACTTTAAATAATTGCAATTAAAAAAATAGGGATCATAATTAAAGTGAAGCAGTATGTATGTGCAAGAATATTTCTTGCTATCGCATACAGCTTCTAAACCATGTTTTATACAGCACTGGAGCAAAAGTAACTGCCCTCTTAATTTATTGACTCGTTTCATTTTATATACAATCCAAAACGTCTAGTTTTATTGTTAAAATGCTATGTTTTTGGCAGTCTGACAACTTTCCCAAAAAAATAAAGAAGCTATTTATTTGGCTTGCAAAAGCCGTGTACAATTGTATATTGATGGCAATTGTTCGAAGTACAAATTTAAATCATTTGGAAACTGTGTGTCAAAACGTCTTTTGAATTTTTTTATTATTAACTTCAATACTTACTGTTTAATGATTGTTTAACTCTTTTCAACTGTTTTTGTTTCCAAATTGTGTCCTCTTAAAACAACTTAACCTCGTATTTCTAACTTAAGTTATGATTTGAGAAAAACTTTATCTTAAAAACCTCCTCGTATTTGTTTTTTGAATTATAGACGTTCAAAAACATGTTAACGGCTTTAGAAAATCTGCAAATTTGTTTAATAATAACATTTTCTAATTATTTTAATATGTTTGATGCATGGTTGATACTATATAGGCAGTAACCTTATGAATGATTTAATATTTGCTTATGTCGTATACGCAGTAGGATAAAACGGATGTCCTAAGGGCAAACTGCTATACTGGCGTCATTATAATACGTTGTCAAATTCAAACATTTTATTTAGTAAGAACTTTATTTTTAAGTTCTAAAATTTATGAGTATCAAGTTAACAACATAAAAACCTAAGTATACAAACTAAAAAGCAACGCAAATATATTTAAAAATTCATAATTCAAACACCGTTTTTTTCTTTGCACAACTAAAAATGCTGGTAACACACAACTTAATAAAAATTCTATCAAAAGGAAATCAAATGTCACCAAAAGTTGCAGGAAAACTATTTGCTTACAATACCAGGTGACAAATATTTGAAATACAAGACAAGAAAAGAGCCAAGGAAGGATTCCAATTCCGTACACTATTTCTTGCTTTCAATGCAGTTGTATTGGTATTGCGTATAATTTATAAAAATCTCCAAATAACAACAGATACAAACAGAAGCACAATAAAAACAGATACCAATTTGTGTGTTATGATGATACTTATTTGCATTGTTGCTGCGGAGCGTTATCGAGTCCGGGGTACATTTCCCGAAGACTTTACAATGTTTTTCAACGCCGTAATACGATTTGAAACAAGGCTTATCAGAGGTAAAAATCTGCAAATAACCATTCACATAATATTTCATAAACGTTCCTATTTTCTTTCTATTTTACAGGTAAATCTATGCCCTGTAAAGTTTCTACACCTAAAATAATTAAATACGCAAAGATGTTTCTTGCAACCACTCAAATTTTTGCCAAATGGATTACTCATTCAGTAGTCGTAGTCATTTGTGTTGTCGACGAATCTATACCACTTAACCCGATATGGATTTTGGAATACATAAGTGGAGTTTATAAATACGATAGTATTAGCTGGAAAATTTTTAAAAAGATTTTTTTACTAGTATATGGCCATTGCTTCTGGAAAATGATTACTGTACAAGGTTATGGCGTAATTTCAGACATTCTCATTGGCGTTCTTTCCACATCGTTTTGTCATGACGTTGCTTACAGGTAACATCAATTTTTATATTTTTCGTCACTATTTTAATTCAAAGCACATTAAAATTTCCTTTGATATTACATTACAGAAAGCTCTTGAAGAAAACTCAAGCAGACAAATGCTTAGCAGAAATAAATTTAGACGTTGTCTGCCCGGAAATAATATCATATCGAGTTATTCATTTGTTGGTGAAAATTTGCAATGAGGTTTTAGGGTCACTCTTGTTTTTGCTTTTGGTAGCCAGTGGCACAGTCCAAATTACTTCTGTAGTAACAATTATCCAGGCATCATCTAAAAATTTTCTTCTTTTATTGTTTTTTTATGTAACAGCTTTGCAAGCTACACTGATATTTTTAGTTGTATATGGACTTGCTGGGAACTTTCACATGTCGTCCAAAATGTCACTTATAGAGCTCAAAAGGCAGGCTGGTATCCAGTATGATGAAAAGTTAATAAGAAAAGAACGTAAGTTTAGGAAATTGTTTTTAAAATCGTGTCAATCTCAAAAAATCAAGTTCGGTTTAAGCAATTTCATAGAAAAAACTACACCTCCTGTATTTCAGTTGTTTTGTCTAGATCGTATAATTGATATGTTGCTAGTAAAATAAAATCATGAAACTAACGAAAATCAATGAATGAAAATCTATTTTCCAATATCTAACGCTTAAAAGTTTGATAGAAATATACACATCTAGTTTTTCTCGGCAAGATTCGGCAAAGTAACATTTTCAGGTGAACGAACGCTCTAAACCCGAATCAAATTCTTTTACTGTTCATATAAGACTTGGGTAACCTGCAGTTCGGCTAACTAAATTAAGACTTTGGCAATATTCGTAACGATGTATTAAATAATCATCGATAATCAATGTTTTTTCTACACACAATTTACTCAATCAAAATACATAAAAAAGTACTATGATTTATTTTAGTCATAAAATATTCAACATAGTTACACAGTGCAATATACACGAATTCTTTGTAAGACACT
>JAQIWN010002215.1:0-16744 GCA_034699025.1 Entomobrya cf. arborea Gr-Col-00668 | reverse complement strand
GTCAGCGTAATTGAAGAAGACGTCTTCGAGTCAAGCGCTATCAAAGTCTGCTACTTACTTTTGATAATGCCTTCGTAAATAGGCATTTAAAAAAATATAAAGATACAATAAAAAATATATCGAAGATATCTGGATACAATATCATATAGATAATTTGAAGTCGTAAAATAAACGTGTGCAACTAAAAGGAAAGTATGGTTACAATATTATTATTACAAAGTTACTTGTCCATGTAAAATTACTGCATTCAATTTCCCAGTTTTTATATATCCAGTGGACAATTGAAACTAATTAAACTGGTATTTCCGTTCGTATTTAAGTTGGATTTCAAATAACTTTTTAGTATTATTACTTACTCGACTCGTTTTAAATATCACCGTTGTTTAAGAATAAAAAAGCAAAACGACAATGTGGTTGTTTTCGAGTGTATTTTTTAAAACCTTTGAACGTTTGAATATAATAATCAAATATGTATTATTCATGCAATGATACGGTTTAAATATTTGTCCTTTAAACACAGAATTGCAAAAAAAGATAATAAAATAAGCATTATCATCATCGTCAAAAGTACGCTATGTTGTACAGACGTTATGCATACTGATACTAAAATGGAAATTCTTTGGTGTAAAAGTAAATGCATTTTGATTAGCATTCGGGGTGGAATAAGTTTAAAATGCGGACATTACATACAAATATGATGAGAAGTTAAAAGGTGTGTATATATTTGTAATGAGAAATTAAAAGCATGAATCATCATGTTAGATGTATAAAGGTACACATAATGTATTACATGTGTGACTACTGTGCATACAAATATGAAAGATTTGTAAAGAAAATAGCATTTCCTGTCGTTACGACAATACACAGTGTGGAAATCCGGTTTGCATCCCATTTTTATCGTTGTGGTAGATTCTTATGTTGTCTGTTATCTGATTGTTTACAGTGTATTATATTTTACGCTTTGATATGCTGCATGCTAAATTGCCATATATGCTATCGTTTTTTTTAGAAACTAGAGTACACGCAAGTATATCATTATCAGGGTTTTTGCCATTCACGATAATCTACAGAAACTTGATTTGTTATCATTACCATGATATATCATTCCCAGAATAACAATTATGCAATTTGACTAAAGGTAACTCGTTTCATGTCACCACATTGCACCAATCCAAGCTAATGATGAGTATGTAATCAGTACTCATGACATGTGTCATGTTGTGGGAAGATAAAAATAAAACTAAGGAAAGATTTCTAATCAAAGTTCTTTTCGTTTCTTATTCACCAACTGCACTTATGGCAATAAAAAAGAATAAATGGTTACAAAATAGTAGCCAAATGTACTAAAAATCTGAATTGTTTAATAAATTGGGCCAAGTTTGGTTTGGATCAATGAGCCTACAGACACAAATTCAAACAAATAGACACCCTGACAAACACAAAAATTTATAGTTGCAATTTTTACGTAATAATAAGACTAGATGAATTGCCCTATCAAGAATATATGCTACTCTTTATTTTCCATACAAAGTTACTGGTTTGCCCATGAAGATAGTGATGCCATAGTACTCCTCCGCATTACAAGTAATTCTGTTGATTGCCCCATGCCTACACAAGTCTACTCAGATTTTTTCTCGAGTGTTCATGTTCGTTCATGTCCCCCTCGTATTTCTTTCCACTTAGGTAAATTTAACGGTAGTCTACTTGTTTTTTTTTGCATATTTCAAAGCCTAATTTATATGTAAAATTTACAACTACACGATGAAGAACCAAGTTAACAAAGTGAAAGTTTACGAGTATAGTAAGTAAAGTAGCATGAAAAAAGCATTTTTTTGTGTTTTTACTCTTGAATTTTACATTTTTCAAAGTGTAGGAGGAATGCTTGAAAATAATGACTTTTGACTATATGGGCTGGTATTCTTTTTATTCACAAAGAATACGACGAGGATGAAATACTTCTTGAAAAACTACTAGATAAATAGAGAGGGATGCATAAGAAAAAAAGCTTGCAATTAGTTTGAAAAGTAAGCCAGTGTGATGGTGTGGTCTGTCTGTGTTATATGCAATAAGGCCAACGACATTTTTCCATGTACTCCATTCATAAAAAGAACAAGATTTTGAAGTTATTACAGGCTAAAATACTTTTCATCTTGTAAAAAAGTGAAGTTAACAACCCTAAAAGTCAACTAATCAGTAGGCTTCCCAGGTTTTGCTCTTGCCAACCGTTTTTTTTTTTTTTGCTGTTTTACCCTTTCCTCCTCCAACAAGACAAGGGCAAAAGGAGAGAAAAAATCTGGAAAGTTATTTTTAAAGAAAACTTTATCTGCGAAAGAGTTTCTTCCCTGTTATTTTTCTCCTCTCTGGAAAAAAGTTGTGGTAACACTGGTGATTACACTAGTGGAGCATCATGATTGGATATACATACATAACATAGGTATCATCATCATTATTGTTACTATTCTCAACGGAGGGGAAAGATGTCGCATAATGAAAGTAGTTACGTACCTTGAGTAACAAACTCAATCAGAAACATTTGCAAGTTTTTATTCTTAAGTACAAGTTGAATGGATTCTTGTAAAACGGTCATTACCCTAAAAAAAAGTTACAAGAGCTTTTCTTAATTCAAGCATGATGCTATATTTATTCAACTTGACATGTTTTCAAGATTTAGGATAATTTTGCCAATTTATTTATCGAACAATGACTTTCGTGGTTAGGTTACACCATTAAAAAATGAAACCAATTGTACATTTCTGACATCCGAAAAAAAAACTTGATGCAGCTGACCTCTTCGTAAAAAAATATTATCACAGAAAATTGAAACATGATCTCATATCCAGTCTAGTAATTTTTTTCCCGAAAATATTAGCTTCATATACAGACATACAATAATAAGTATGTAGAAAATGTATAAAAGATTATCAGCCTGACCTGACAAGACGACCAAACTCCTTCAAATGATAAAAAAAATTTCTGATGTATCTCTGTAACCATACTTGAAATTTTCTCTATCAAAGGGATCCTTCAAGAGGAACCATTTCTGGAGCCTTTTCCTTCGTTTCATTTTGTTTGACTTTCCGTTTTTCCATGTCAGTCTCAAGAGAGATGGTTTGATGAAAAAAAATCATGAAGAAAGTCAAGAGGACACGTGCACCTACATATAACATGATTTGTTCAATTTGTAGCCTTTTCTATATTGTTGTACATTTGTTTATTTCACAACAACACAAAGTGATGTGTGTAAAAGAGAGAGCAAAATTTATAGATAAAAACCTGTTTTCGTTACTACCAATACCAACTACCCTTGTGTCCTTTTCTGTTTGACGGAGAAGATGACAATGTGTTTAAGAGCAGAGAAGTGGCACACATGTGCATTACTAGCATATAAGTTTAACCAAACAGTAGCATTATAGGATATGTCACAGAACAGAAGATTGTTAAAAAGGAGGAGAGAAGATAGATGAAAATGATGAAGACGCTTGATAAAGCACCTAAACTTTCATCACTGTTTTGTTGTCAGCCAGTAAATGATACGAACAAGATTGTCAGCGCTCTTAACTACATGTCGTGTTTCTCTCATGTTGATGGCGATGACAATGATTTTGTGTGTCCCATTACAGCAGTAGCAGTGTGTAAACAGTAAGTAAGTATAAGTTATATGGAAGGATGATGAGATGAGGTGGTCCGCCGAAATAGAACTAACCATCAATGAAGAATGTAGGTAGGTATGTTTGTATACTTGTATCTTGTATTAGTTGGAAAAAAGAAGGCTGTTTTACTTTGCTTGGCAAAAAAATATTGTGCACAAGAAAATGCAATCAAGCTACAGTGAAGTTATGTAGGTACGTTTATTTAGGGCACTGGCAATCAAATAGATTGGTTGGGAAAGTGTGTGGGAACTCAAGACTCTTCAGTCTTTAGTTTTTTGGTGAGAAAGAAAAAACCGAAAAGTTTCTCAAATGTTCAAATTTTCAACTCGTTTAAGTGCATCTATCAAAATTTTCTATTTATTTTTATGTCAAGCCATTAATTGTGTTCTATAGTTATTTTGACAGGTATAATGGTTTACTTAGATTTGTATGTGTATTCTGCATTTTTTGTAAAACGTTTTAAAGAGGTCATAAAATTGTGTCTTTTCTGAGAAAAAAATAGTGATCATTACAAAGTTTGATGAATTTTATGGCAAAGCTTAGAAACTTTAAAATAAAATAATTTATGAGCAATTTATTGTTTTTTATTATCCTTTTTCATTATACTATAGACAGACGATAAATAAATTATTACTTTTTTATCTCACAACAAGAACGTAACAAATACAAATATTTACAACATTTTAATAATTAAAGCTGGCAGTAAAATATCAGTACAATAATTTATTCTAGTGGTCGATTTCGAAATGTATTGTCATAACACGAGTCAATTTTCTGTCACAACACTTGCATATCGAACCCTAACAATGCCCCACTAAAATAGAGATTCAAAGGAAGTTAAGGATTAAAGCGGTAAATTACTAGAAAGGAAATACCAAATGTGTGGAACTGGTAAAGCAAAGCTAGTGACTTCTTTTCTTTAAGCATGATGCAGGAAGAGTATCCAACCATTTTTATCACACATATTCATCCTTAAAACATAAACATTCACTAGTAAATCCTGCCATTCCATATTATCATTACACTTTCAAATTGTTTTGTAGTAGCATTTCTTTTTCTCGCTTGGTACGTGTGTAATATGTGCATTCAGTCCATCCATTTTATATATAGGATTGATGGAATGAACGTGATGTTTGCTACTATTCTGCAAAAGCAACATCTTAAATCAAAATGTTCTTGTCAACATAACAATAAGGGGAGAAACTCTTTCTCTGGAAATCTCTTGTTAAGATTTTTTCGCTCTGCTTTGATGACTTGCGAGCTTAAACAGCAATAACTGATGACCTATTTTTAAAATGAAGGAAACTTCTCAACTTTCCAGTAAACTTCCACTCTCCGTTTTTCATCTTGCTCGTATCCTGGGAATGACGACCAGAACCAACCCAACCAAAGTAACATACATAGTAACAACAATTCCTGATACACAAGCCTGTCGTATTTCATAAATAAGTATACTCAGGGAACTAAGGTGGAAAACGGAAGCAAGACTTTAGTGTGTGGTGGTGTGACTGTGACGATGAGGATACATGTTGACGAGGCACCTTATCCAATTTCTTCTCTCCTCACAACAGTCAGTCAGTTAGCTACCTTCTTTTCTTGTTTAAGCCTTGTCTTTTTTACTTTCCCTGTGGTGCTATATACATATCGATATAAATATACTTGTATAATATATGGATAAGGCTATATATTAATATATAAAGTTTGTGTGAAGGAAAAAAATAGGAGAGAAAAAGAAAGTTTAATATTTTAGTATGGGGGTATCGTTTCATTGGTTCATCAAAAAGGTAATCGGTCGGATTTATTTGACCTAAGAAAAGGGAGAAGGAGGGAAAAAACGTGACAAGAGTTTTCAATGTGTGATGCCTATGGATTATTACATTTATCACAGATTGATGACCTCACCATATCCTTTACTATTCACAGGGTGAAGCTGACGGCAAAAATGGAGAAGGACGAGATGATGATGGAGAGATGCTGATCATCATAAAGGGAAGGAGAAGAGTGTATAGTATTTATATCAAGTGATATATGTAGGAATGTCAGTGTGTAAAAAAGGATCCTTCCATCCTCCACGTTACATCTCATCAATATAGAATAACTGTGAAAGGATATAATAAATGATAATAATAATGATCATGATGTTCTCTCTTTCTCTGGTCTGGGTACGTGTATGTCAGACTATAAGTAAGTAAAACCTTTCGGAGGCCTGGAAGGCCTTTTTAATAATATCATCATGAACTTCTGTAGTATTTCTTCCTCTTCACCTTTTTTCCAAAAGCTTGCGTTTTTTTTCGTGGAAAGGAATGGGAAAAATGGAAAAGATGTGAAAGTGAAATGAATATAAGATCAAGTGAATGAGTCAGTTGAGTAGTGAGTGGATACATGCAGATGGATATTGATGGAAATAGTTGATGGGCCCAGGAGAAAACGGTGCTCAATTTCCATGCATTTAATCATTTTCAGGTAAATCTACTTTTTATTTACTGCATAATTCGATGCAAAAGTATGAGTATGTAAAGATGTGCTTTTACACAATTTAGCATCCATACTTGATCTATACGAACATTCATAAATGCATGCGTCCATTTCCAATTTATATCGTTCATCCAGAGGCACTCTGATAAAGCACCGAAAATACACATTGATATTCGTTCCTCGAAAAGAGTTTTGTTAAAAAGGGCCCTTAGGTTAGTTCTGGGTACCGTGCAGCGACATAAGTATTACCCATATGATAATCGACAAATATCAAACGACGCTTCATTATGTCATGTAGGTATTTTGAAATTGACAGTGAGAGAAAATCTTTCGCACAGGCTCACATGGGCTTAGGTTTCATTCAGGAAAATTATGCAAAAGTGTCCTTCCTGTTTATATTCAACATACTTCATGCTTTCCGGCAGATTGTTTAAATCTTTTAATTTTAAAGATTTAAAAATGAATGATTGCATGGCTATTCATAAGCTTTTAAAAAATCACAGTGGGCTTATTCATGCATAAAACAAGAGGGGAAAAGCAAAACGAAAATAAGTTGCAAAATAAATAAAATAATGTCACGCTTGGGGTGAAATTAGTTTGATCAGTAGTTCTCAAAGTAATAAAATGTTTTCTGTTTTTTGCTACACTGTGTACTTGAATATTGTGGCCATGATATATTATGTACCATGCCTTTTGTTTAAAAAAAAGTTGCAAGAAAAACGGAACAGTGAAGATAAAAAGGATGGAAAAATAATTGTACTTTTATTTACTCGCTTTCTGTCCGATCCTCTGTAGATCCGTAAATAAGACAATAAAAACAACTGTTTAATTACCCATTTAAGAAGAATCACAGATGCTCTTCTTTTTTGGAGGTTTTTTCTTCTTCGTTTTGGCTTAGCTTTGTTTTGAAGCTCTGATGCTGCTGACGATGATGTTAGCAAACACAGATGTAAAAACTACTACAACAAGTATACATAAGCATTTGGCCATATCAGCGAATATAATGTTTAAGGGAAAGAGCAATTAATCCCAGTTTTTTTAGAAGCAAATGGGACATACATACCAACAGATAGGAAGATAGATAGGCTTATAATTTCTATATTTATTTCATTATGAAGCAATATATTCACTTGTGTGCCCACTGGAATCCCATGTATAAAACCATGTATCAGACCCTATTTCTCAGGATAAGACAATAAAAAGTGTATATTTGTTTTTTTTCTTGATGTGCGTATCCATACGTAGTTTGTCTGTGTAAAGCAAGTAAAATAAGAGTGAGATTCAAGTAAATTTATTTCTGTGGAATTAACTTGTTTCTCTTCATCTTCTTCTTCTGCCACTGCTATCTCATTCTCATCTTTCACATCAGAATGCTAAGGAGAGAGATACTAGTTTCCAACAAGGCAAAAAAGCATGTAAGCATCCGTAACTTTTTTACCCGAAAAGTTGTAGATTTTGGTATTAAGGATACATGTTTCAATTTACGTACACACAGGGTTGTTGCACAAGAAAAAAAATAAAACGGTATAAAAATCTTTCGAACCTCAAGCAAGAAAATAGCACGTTTCTATTACGTAGGTTTTTTACTCACATATGTACGTACATTGAGTTTTTCTCTCGACGTTGTTACTTTTTGTTGCCACAAATAAACATATCCCTCGATAAAATGTCCATTTCATACAAATATAGAATATAGACATTAAAGGAAAACAAACCAGAGTGAGTAAGCAAAGAGAAGATTCTGTGAAAATAAGATATACAACTCACTCATGTCTCCCTCTCACTCTCTCTGTTTCTTGGGTCAAAGCAATGGCAACAACTTGAAAAAGTATACAAACAGCTATATAGACAGTAAGCAGACAAAACAGAAACGGAGAAGAAGAAGGACACAAAAAAAGTTTAGTTTTTTCGATTCGTTGGTGTATGGAATAAGGGAAAAACGTTGAGTATTTAGAAAAACAGACAGACACAGAGAAAAAAAGGAGAGAGACAGGCAGAGAGATGTTGTGTCTGTGTGTTTCTTTTTCTTTAGCTCATAAATGAAAGTAATCTTACGGTTCTTTAAGCATGTAAAAAGGAATAAGAACTGTAAGAGGGAAAATAAATATCTATCCAAAAAGGACTCTACTTTACTCCTTTTTCATGAAATTGTAGAGTTTCCACGAAGAAATATATATTCATTGTAAATATTATCCTGGATATACCACTATCAGAGCACAATTGTATACTTTAGAAAGAGTACGAGAGAAGCTGAGCGAGACAAGGTATCATATTATTTTGTACTATTTGCCTTGGTATATTGTATGTTCCTTCTCTTTCTCTCTTTCACACACAAACAGAATCAGTATTCCATCTAAGATTTAATTTCTGGTCAGAAAAAGCACAAGCCACTTAGAAACCGTGTCACGTAGGTCATGTTTACTCAAACATATATTGTAGGATGAAGAAAAAGAGAAGAACTGGAGGAAGGAAGACAACCAAGGAGAAAATAATGTTGCTAGTAAAGTCATATTGCTGCCATGCCATGCCAGGATAGGCCAGACTGCTGCTGGCTGCTTTTGGTGGTGAAGTACAAAAAGAGAGGAGAGATTTTTGCGTACGTACTTTGTGTACACTTACGTTTTCCGACATGGCAAATAAATAGCAAAGAAAAAAAGAAGATGAGATTTTACCTCAAGTTCTCTTCTTTCATTTTCCTTTTATGATAAGAGGTCCAGAGAATGAGGAGATATAGTTTTGTAAAAGGATCATGGCTTTAGAGAATTTCGAAAGTACATTTTGTCAAAATCCATTGCCTGATTATGTTTTAACATTTTATTTCTCCACACAGCTTTTAGTCTCCTCGTGATGAGCAAATAAAATAGTAGGAGCTATGAAGATAACTTTTTAAGATTAAATATTCACTACATTAGATATATCTGGCAATAATTTAAAAATATCCTTGACGATTCCTTGTTTTAACATTGTGTCCTTCGGCAAGACAACGTATTGACACTTTGAGGATTCTTGAGGGCATCGGTTTGGGTAGAGGAAGTTGTGGTTCAGCAAAAAGAAAAGATAAGATGATTAAAATGAGTTTTTGTCTACTTACTTATTCTGCGCGTATGATTTAAAAATAAGCATAAATACATTCTATATTCACATGCCGGTTGGTAAATTACCATCGTAATCTTAAGTTTTGTTGGAACTCTGTAACTTAGCTTTTTACATTTGTTCACAGCGTTGACAAATCTGGAGATACTTACATTACATACATAATCAATACAGAGACATGCAAGTACTCTATGAAACTCGAAAACAAATAATAAAAATAAAATGAAGAATCACTCATGGAAATGAACATAGAAATAAAACTTTGTCGGTTGCGTAGTAAATCTGGTAATAATTTTTCCGCACATGTTCATTAATCACCTTGAAAGATATTTTGCGTACCATATTGACTACGCAGTAAATAATCTTGGCTCTTTCTTTCAGCTTTTGTGAGTGACTGATGAAAACTAATTAATTGAACGAGAAATCGATGATGATGTTCATATGCTTTTGTGTTTTAGGTAAGATACGAGTGCGAGTAGCTGGTGTTTTCAGGATGTTGATCCTGATAAGTTGTTACAACATAATAGCGTTTCCCGATAATGTTGAAATTGGAGTTGATCGTTAATGTCTTTTTGCTGCTACCACTGTTAAAACGACAGTCATGTTATTTATTTAGCTTGTACAGTGGTTTGGTAGAGTATATAATACTCAGCAGCACGAGGAACCATGAAATTCAATCATTTTGTACAACGACGTGTTTGTCTTTTCAGTTATGTGTTTTTGTGCTGTGTCGGCTTGAGTTCAAGTCGCTGTCGTGAAGGATGAATTGTAAAGTAAAAGGTTACGTCGTGTCGTAAGAATGAAGGGGAGAAGTGTGATGTGTAAGCAGTGCTTGTGATGATGCTTCGTTTTGCTTTAGTTGCAAAGTTGCCGTTGCCGCTAGTGCGGTAAAGGAAGTATGATTATTGGATGATAATCTTTTCCCCTTTTTTGTCTGTGTACATATTCTGAAAATCAGTAAGAGGGTTTGTGTAGGTGTCTCTAAAAAAATCAACTGAAATCTCTACGGATCGTCGTCACTCGTTAAGAGACACTTTAATTAATGGACTTAAAGCTTGTCTGGTTGTTCCTGTATATGCTGCTGTTATGATGTGTTTTTATAATGGGATAATAGGCACAAAATTAAGTTGCACGAAATTATATGATATGACTTGTATGATAAAGTATAAAAAACAAAAAGTAGAAGCGTCGCGTCGTCAAGAGGCAAAAAAGTAAACAAGCATGATAATGATGATGACGATCATGATCATCATCATGAACATAGTCATCGTATATCGCCTGTAAAGGAGAAGTCAACTATTTTAGTTTCAGAAGGAAAACAAAACTCCTGAAATAATAAAGGTTTGCATCAAGAGAGAGAAATTAAGCGAGAGATGCAGACTGACTGACTGCATGAGAGACGATGAAAGAGTGCAATGGGAAAACTGAAAGGGGAATTCTGGAATGTAAGTGGAGAAGAGCACAAGAGCATCATTGACTTTGCATCTGTCGTCTCGTTATATATCCTTCATGGATTTGTGGACTAGTAGCTATGAGACGATAAAATGACAAAAAAAAATGATATAGGGTATAAATGAGGTATTTATGTACACTTAGTTGTCAAATGTACGTGTCTTGGTTTCAGCTTACACCAAAAAACCCTTTACTTTTTTTTCTTGTAAAATTGCATCGGAAAAGCCTACACACCACCAAAGTTTTGTAGAGTTTTTACTTTGCAGTTTTCTGGTCTAATCATCATCCATTTCCCCTCAATATTTTTACTCGTCAGTAGTCTTTCTCTCTCTCTCTTCTCTAATCATCAAGAAAGTAAAACTGAACAGACATACATAGAAGAGCAGATGATGAAGAAAATGTTGGAGATATTTAACTTTTATGCAACTTTAACAACAACTAGTTTCATTCAATATGCCCCTTTAAACATCATCGTCATATCGCTTTTGAACTTGGCCTGCTGCTATGAAATGATGTTGGGCTGTCTTGTCGTTCTTCTGTTGTCATTTTCTTGCTGAGTTTGAAATTTTTGCTGCTGGAAGAACTTAACCATAAGCAAAAAGTTGAGCTTACATAATTTGTTAGTACTTACTTTACTAGAAGGATGAACATGATGATGACGGCAAGAGGATGAGATGAAAATGATGATGGTAGACAAGGATAAATAGAGTTGAAGAAAGAAAAGCAAAGTATGAAAAGAGTGGGGGTATACATTCATATATATGTATTCACATCATTACGCAATGATCATTTAAGAAGTTCATAATAATAATAATAATATTAAGTAAATAATAGTTTGAATGTGCACTATATTCGTAAAAGCTGCTTTACATGCAAGAGCTAAGCTTTCTAACGATAAGCTACTAGCCAATTTTCAAGTATACGTATTACACAAATAAAACTGAAGCATAGTAAACGTTGGTGTTATGTTCGTGAAGAGTAAATCTTTGAAATTTCCTAAAAAAAACCCTTGAGATTGTCATGAAATCTCAAAAGTACCATGTGCATGTATTAAAGTTATAGCAGACGCTTAAATTTTTTTTTGACTTGACTTGCATCGTTACTAAAAAAATTAGCCGTATTTTTTCGAGAACGTACCATATTTTCTAATTTCAAAGCTTAAATCTTGTCGAAGAGAACTGTGTTACTCATCTCGAGGGACTACTTATAGAATTCTTTTTCCTCAGCAGCAGTAGAAATATTCGTTCAGATCATTCTGAAATCATTTGCTACAACTATCTCAAAAATGTCTACGTTGGGTACCGTTATTTATACCCAAAGTCTTCAAATTATTTACTATTTCGATCAATTTTGTTTACTTCTCGTCGCGCCATACATATTTACTAATGATGTAAGCCTTGAAAAATCTTTTGCCTTTCGAGTACATTGGAGTAACATCCAGTCTGACTTTAAGAAATACCAAAGTTGAAAAATTTTGTGGGAGAATTAATTATGAATTCCTGGAAAGCAGCTGCTGCTTCTTCAAATGCTATCAGCTCAAGTATAGCCATGAACGAATTTCTATTCATTTTAAAACCAATATTTAATAATTTCTAAGACGTTGCTGATTTTACATTTGTCCTCCAAAGATATGAATGAATGAAATTAGAAAACATGTTAACACACATGTTAATACCAAGTCTCTCTCTCTCTTACTTTTTTTAGAATCCAACATAAAACATGCTGACAGACACAGAAGTAGTTTGTACTTTTGCATTTACTACTGTCAATTGTGTGAAATGTGAAATCTAACAATGAAATGAAGACTAGGGTTATAAAAATACACATCTCTCGCTGTTTCTTTCTGTTCCTTTATTTAGTTGACTCCTTCATAAATCACGTTAGAGTTGACTTGCAATCAGCAAACATACAAGTATGTTGTATATTATAATTACTCACGTTTTTATTTAGGGTACACTAGAGAAGCAAACCAAGATACAGCACAAAAAATGGTTGCACATGTGTATACGTAATAATAGTAATTACTACATACATAAATCTGAAATGTTAACAATAAGTTGAATTATAATTTCGAGACTTTCTAACACTTCGTAAAAAATATCAGTACATTTCGTTCAGCTAAATAACTTTTTTGTAACTTTAATAATAAACTTGTCTAAGACTACCAGAAAGGATCTGCTTGTTCTTTTTTGTTAATAATTTTCTTATGAAGTTTTTATAAGGTCGAAAAAACGGATGGCAGACTTTAGGGAAGTTTTTTATTTAGAAAATTCTGGCATTGTATAAGTGGTACTTGTTAATTGTGTTGGTGCGCTACACGTTTTCATCATCTTGCCAAATGATCTGTGTGCGCCACAATCTCTGCAGAAATGAGTATGTGACTGTGTATCTGGCACGTAGCAATAGTAATCGTAGACAATGCCCTTGTACTTAATACCAGAAAAGGGTATCTCAGAACTTGAGATTTTGTAGGGACGGAAAGTGAACTAGGCAGTAGTCACTCTCGGACGCAGAGAGTTTAGCAATAATGATAATAACCGGACAATGATCATGCTTTCGTTTCATTTGACCTCGGCTTGCATGATGCATTCATGAGCAGAATTGTTATGTACTCAATTTTTAACATTTCCCATTTCTGATGATACTATACTCACTTGAGTTACACCTGACCAATTTTATTACAGCGCAGCAAAATACCCACTCGCAAAAAAAGAGAGAAGAGAAGGAAAAACACCGACTGAAAAGGATATTATATGATCGCTTGGTTAAACTTTACATAGAAACTTAAATTGTTGACGTAATTTGAAAATCTTTTAGTGGAACTGCCGAAATTCTGTTAATTATATAATTATGCCTTTTGCCAATTATTGTTTGAAAGCGTGTATATTTTATTATCAAAAAAGCAACTAGCCCTTTTATGTATCATTATTTCATTAAAGAGTGATCATAAAATTATTTGGACTGACGTATGACGGCAAGTGTAATATTGATGTGCCAAAGGAGAGAGTATGCTGTTGCTAAGAGTTCAATAATCTTACAATTTTCTACAAAAATTGATTTGTACGACTTATGTACGATTTTTACTCATAATTCAAGCTTTTTTAACCGATTTTGGAATTCGAGTTTCCTCGTTAGCCAGATTAATTAAATATATCGAAATGGAACGATTAAAGAACAAATACAAAAGGAAATCATATGAAACAAAAGAACTGTAAACAAGGAAAAATCAAACTGGTCACAAATGCTTATTCTTAACACACCTTAAAGTTTAAAGGACTCAAGTATAAAGATGTTTAGGAAGCATTTCTCAAAGCAGAACATTTAGTGTACTTTTCTTATAACCACCCTACAAAGTATTTTGGTTGAGAAGGACAAAATAAACTGAAAAATATCACTATCATCGCCCACATGCTCGTAACAAATTCCTTTATTTTGTCATAGTACATTTTGGGTTAGAGTAGTAAAAAAAAGAATAAAGAGATCGGAAAAGTTAAATTGGAACTATAAACAGTTTGTTACAAGTAACTTATTAGATAATTGTAACTGCTGCCATGACTATTTTCTACGTACCTACTAACCTGCCTCTCCCTTCCTCTGCCTTTCTTTCTTTTTCCCTTCTATTTTCTTCTGGAAAACGAAATAAGGAAGAAAGTAATAAAATTTACTCTGCAGACGTTAAAGTACTTCTCGTTGTTCTTCATCGATGAGCTAAAGTAAAAGTGTTGTATTGTTCAGTTTAGTAAAACACCCGTGGAATCTTAATAGTATTACTTGCATTATTTTATTAGTTTCTGTGTGTGTGTGTCTGAGTGTTTCGAGAGACGGAGAGAAAGTGAAGAGCTCCCGGAAAGTACGATAGATAAAATACCTATAAAAACCACAAGGGCAGCAGGCAGACAGAGAGACCAACACAAAAAAAACAGCAAATAGAAAGAAAAGCCGGTGAGACACTGGGAAAAGTTTTTTCCTTTTCTTTTTCTTCAAAAGACAACATTCTAAGAACCAACAAAGCTTTTTGGTTTTTCTTGGGGTTTCTTTTCTTCTTCTTCTTCTCTTGAATGTTTGGCTTTTGATCTATCGTTTTTATCCCTCTTAATATAAGAAGTAATCAGTTTTTGCGGTCTACTTGCTATAAAGGAAATAGAGACAACGACCCTTACAATATTACTTTGCAACAGAACTAAAAGAGTAAAAGTGAGAAAAGCCAAAACTGAAAATAGATTTTTCCCCAAAATTGTCGAAACTTGAAAATTCGCAAAAAAACATAGGCGACATGTGTGTGCGTGTGTGCCACCCCAAACTTAGTATTTTATGAAACAACAGAGAGCGAGCATCATCATCAATATAAACGCCAAGTATTTTATACATTCAACCAAAGCCTGTTGTTCACTTCAAGTATGCCTGGAGGCTGACTTTTCTCTCCGTTTTTGTATGGAGAGGAAGAGATGCATGATGGCATATACTGGAAAGAGAGAGAGCTCAGCAACTCAGCACAAAAAAAATATAACTCGGTTGATGTCATTTACTGCCATCATTCTACCATGCCAACTAGCTGCCTGTCTCTATCGTTTTGCCTTTAGAAGAAGAAGCCATGCACACACACAATTTTCATTTCCAGACAGACCTCACATAACACACACTCAATGCAATTCCACTCGATAAAGGATGTTTTCCCTGAAGAAGGATTTAACCATTTATTGCCTTGTGGCAAAATAAGAGTAGGAACACGTGCGTATTTTTTTATACTAGCAAGGCAAAGCAACCAAAGCCAACCCAATACATTTTACACACAACCAAAATGCCAGCAAAGAAATAAGCATATATGCACATTTGTACAAAGGGGCAAATGGCAATGGCATTTGTAAAAAAGTAAAAAATAAACAATTGTACAGCTTATAGTGGTAATATTGCATGTTTCACTTGAGTATATGACTGCCTAGACATTTTCGATATAATGCTGTACACATGTACAATAGATCAGTAGAGGACATCCGAAAAAAATGAATGCATTTTTCACTCTTGTCGTTACGAAAATCGGTAGAGATGCACGGTTGCCTAGCATGTGAACACAATGTGTAATAGTTTATTTCTGCTGCTGGAGAGATGGAGAGCACTAAAGATTTTTTTCTATCTTCGCATCTCCAGTTCAAAAATTTTTTTTGCTAGACAAAGGTCAACTTTTCAACTTTGTTGTGCGTGTTTTTATTTTCAATGGCAGTGGAGTGAATGTGAGTGTGCTGTATATGAAACGTCACTTGAGAATACCGAGAAAAAAAACAGTTTAAGGTTATTCATGTGTCTTTATGTCTGTTTTGTAGTGTTGCTTGTATATTTAAGCTGAACAAAAATGCCTACTTTGTATCATCACGATGATGATCATGGCAATGGTAAATGGTACCGATTGTACAGACAACGGGAGAAAAATGTGTGCAGCTGAAGACGTAAAGTTGGTAACGACTTTTTGCTGTCAGTCGTATTTCACGGTGGCAGTTCAACAGCAGTAGCAACATCACCAGTAGAAGTACAGTGGAAGAAAAAAAGATAAATTTTGTTACTGGTGTTTGCTGCTGGTGTTGAGGTTTAAATTTTTTTGTTGCTTCTGCTGTTGTTGCCACTACTGCTCATTTACTAAAAATGTTAAGCTTAAATCTTGCAGAAAAAAACTCTTTTTGTGTGACCCTTGCCTTGAGATGTTCATCTGACTGAAAAGGATAAAACAATTTTTATATTTTTACTGTTTTTTCAATAAGGAAAAAGCTGAAAATGTTTAGGAGTCGTGTAGACTTGTATTCTTTTTCTGGAAAGTCAGCGAGTTTTTTTTGGAGGAGTCTTGATGGAACGACATAGCCAAACCGACGGAAATGGAGCTTTTTTCCAGGAAGACTCATGACCCTATCTGTCTCCCTCTCATTCATTCAGTCAGCAGTAGCGTGCTGTTATAAAGGAGGAGTAGTTAACACTAACGAGAAACAGTCTTCTTTCTCTAAGCACCATTTGTTGACGTGCGCGGGGAGATAGTCAAAAATTTGTGGCCAAAAATATATCTGGACAAAAGACATTTTAGTCAAAAAAAA
>JAQIWN010002214.1:0-16747 GCA_034699025.1 Entomobrya cf. arborea Gr-Col-00668 | reverse complement strand
TCTGTTAGTTTTAATAAATGTTTTCCCCTATGTCCAAATTGAAGCCAAGCGAATCCTTTCCATCTTGGAAGAGTATAATATTTATAGCATATAAGATATCTTCGAAGTAAAGAACCTACATTTTTGGACAGATAGTAGCGGAGAAAGTACATGGTTAGTTCCCATCTAGCTTTATTCATGCAAATATCCAAAGGCAAAGATGCTAAACACACTAAGCAAACAAACTGTAAATTGTCGTTTCCTCGAATCGAATCAAATTTTAACGTATTTTTTTCCACGAAATAAAAGATATGAAATGTCTGGGGAGCAAAAATAACAACTTACAGGGTAAATTCCAATATACTGTGTGGATCTTCCTCTGACGCATCCAATTACAAAAGAAACTCGCCCCGTAAATTGCATTACTGAAGATATAAAATATAATGTTTAAGCTGTATCTAGTGTCTATACTATACCTGGATCTCTAAGAATCATTTACAACACTTCGATCCATTATTTCGCTCGTCATATTTTTTTTGTTTTCATACTTGCGTCACAAGTTAACCTCTGTCGGTGTCTAATGTATTTATAGAATCGTAAGCTCGGCTTTTTTCTTTTTTGTTACATCAAATTGTTCATGCCATTGTATTGCACCAGGGTACTTATGTGATTAGATTACTAATTTCACACGATTCCAAACTAATAATAATACCCGACGCAATCTGACCATTTGGATCAATTAAGCGTCAAATGTGAAGGCTGACGACTTCTACAAGCAATTAAATAATCTGCTTGATTCGCCAAAAATAAATCAGCTAAATGTAAAAATAGTGCTTTTTGGAGAAACTAAACGAAGATTACTGAAGTATAAATACAGATTGTATGCTTACTTCTTGAAAGTGATTAAATCATAATCAATTCAATTAGCAATTTGTATGTTTTGTTGTGAACTTTTTTGTAAAGCTCCTTTCTTTTAATACTAGTTGTTAGAATTTATATCTGTGTTGCAGTTAAGTACTGAGAAATCATTATGGCTAACATATAAATATGTATATATGGCTTTTATATCCAAAGTTCTGATGAGAAATTTTATAGTAGCTAATGAATCAAGCTACCCCTTAGTTTTGTATTTTCTTATTTAATGACCAAGAGACCAAAATTCTTTTTATAAATTATTTAAAAATCCATATTTCTATTATCATATTTACTTCTACCTTTTTACTTGGTTTTCTTTATTTTACGGCAACTTTTGAAAAAATAGCAGTACAATGATCACTAATTCCCTTATATATCATAACAACTTAGCTTTGTGCTTTATTAAAAGCCGATACGGTACAATCTGTTTCCCGTCTTGAAATCCAGTCGTTTCATTGTGAAATATGGTGAAGTATTCTATTCTGATCATCGCCTTTATCATATCTTTCTATTTGGTATGTTTGCTTGAAACATATTTCATCATGATTAGTATCCAACCCACAGTAGTCCTCGATCTATTTTTAGATCAATGCAAACCAAACTTAGCCATATGTTCCAATCTTCTCCAGAAGTGATCACTGGTGGAGTCGAGTGGAGCCATTTAGTTTTCCACCACTGCACTACTGGAACTCAAGAATGTATGCCTTAAAGAGGAATACCAAAGTATAAAAGACTTCTTAATTTGATCGTATACACACAATTTCGTTCTGCTAACTGCCATTCCTACCATTACCCTTAGCGTTCGCTCTACTTTTTTTTCTCTTTGTCAGTGTGCATTGTGGGAATACTAATATTAGCAATGAATGATTTCCTGTAGTACCAACCTTTGTGTTTTTGAAAAGATACGGACATGTATACTCACATCACTACAGTACCTACATGTGTGACAAAAATAGAATCCTGGAGAGAGAAAAGAGAAAAGACAAAAATAGAAATTCATTTCATTTTAATATTTAAGTGAGAAGAAGGATCAAGGGAATAAATACGCGGATCAAGTATTTGTGGTGGGCTCCCCTTAAGGGCTTTACTTTTCTAGTTCTTGTGCTGATCCTATACGTAAATAATATTCACGCTTCTTTCAAACTTCTATGCTGAAAACTTTGCAGAAAAGTCAAATTCGCCCCTGAAAATCATATTTTTTCTCCTTGTTAACTTTAGGAAAACTTTTTTTATAATAAAATGTATAGTGGTTAAGGTAAATCTTATCAGACATCCGTAAATAAATGCATACACAATTTTTGGGGGCGATAAAAATATGATGTATGCTTATTATAGGCAATAATTTCCCTCTCGCTCGCCTAAAATAAGGACACGTTTACACGTTATTACACGCATATTACAACACTATAACATTTTTACGTATGTATTTTATGCATGTAAGTCAGGTATACAGTTAATTTAAAAGAAAGTATAGTGTACAACCCCATCTCTTTTTTATTGTTTCCCTTTCATATAAAAATTATTTTTAGAACCAACAAAAACAAGTTCGCCTGTTTACTCTAAAATTAGCTTTTCTCTACAAACGAATTTTATCATGCAAAAATATGTGGATGTAGAATAAAGCATGGATAAAAGCATGCAAATTTCGTCATATTTTTTGGATTAAAGTATAATACATCATAATTTTGTTATAATATGTTATAATCTTTGGAGTGGTTTTAACTAAATGTCAAAGAAAACTAGAATGATGCATAATACCATATGTCGAAAAAATATGGTAAAAGAGAAAAGAATAATTTTCTCCTTGATTAAAACCATACAGGGTAATGAAAAAGTTGATGCATATAAGTTGACTGCTTATTTTAAAGCTTAGCATTTCCACGTAAAAATACTAAAAATTCTTTTGCACTAATACAAGTGTGTTTTCAGGCGAAATAGTAGTTCATAGAAAATAAAACATACTTTCGTATGCGCAACGATTCTTCAGCTCACATTTATTTTATTAGTTATGGCATCCTCTTCCATTTACGTCAGAAAAACTCAAGAGATTTCATTTTACCCAAAAACTACTTTGGTTCATAGTTCATATTGTTGACTGTTGCCATTTCTTTTTGGAATCATTGTAGTTCTGAACTGAAGGAGTAAATATGTTTAAGCATTCAAAGTCGGGTTGGTGATAGGTTTTTGTGCAGCTTTCATCTCAACCCTTTCATGTATTGAAGATGAAAGGAAGACGAAACAACAGTAATGATGACGATGATAATGGTCGAACAAGGATGTCGTTAGGGAGGGAGTACACACTCTAAAATACAAAAATAGAAGTTAGCTAGAAATCCATCTACCACAATAGCACTATAAGTGCTCTGGGCATATGTATAATGACATTGCCGCGTAGAAAAGGCTTTAATGTGTTGTCCGCTCGTCTGAAAGAGTTAGTTTTGTTTTTTGAAAAAAGTACCTTAAGCCGTATTGAAATTACGACAGAATAGAAGGACAACTGGGAATAGTGGGACATGTTGCGTATATCTTTTCCGGTTAGTACATAGTTTATTCAATTAAGTATTTCATCATTGCCATTTTCACAATTATATAGTGATTATTGCCGAGATTTACTCAGAACTGAACTAAAGTTCTATAATGACAACGACAGAAATCCTACTTTTTAAGTCAGCAAAATTATATTGCGTTGTACAAAAGTATCCATTACGTTGTTGTTCAATGTGGGCTTATGTCTGTGTCCGACACGATTTCTGCGGTTGTTTTTCTTGGTATCAGTTTGGGATGGACACCTTTTCCTTAGAACACATCCACCCTTCTCACCCACTTGGTGTGACAAATCATCCTCCTCTGACCATTTAGAGTTCGATGGATTCTTCCCACATCCACTCCCACTGAATTCCGGTAACAGATTGGTAACAAACTAAGAGGTTATTCTGGTAAAGAATGAAAATCATAGGTATTATAAAATATCGCTTTATCTATTATACCTTTTATAAAACAGATTTTTCCAGGCTTGGCTGGCTTTTCCAAGAATTAGTTTTGATGATTCTTAGGTCTCATTCGTTCCGTTTCGCCAAAAGCGATTTTGCGAATTCTATCAATAACGCACACACACTTTTGGTTCATTGCATTATTCCATCCATATAATATCCTGATAACACCTTTCCCTCGGACGCACAAAGTAATGAAATGAATGAAGGTGTGTCCAAAGTCAAAGCTCACAACTATTAGTTATACTGTATTCCAAAAAAATGTTAAGCTTATTGTTAAGCTGAAATGTAGTAATAATTGTATAGATGTAACGAGCCCACATCTCAATAGTTTTCCCGAACAACAGCGTAGTGACTAGTGACGCTCTTTACACGAGCACACTTTTACCATCAGACTAGTGGTTCTGCTGAAGTGATTAGCGGAAAGTAGAACAATGATGCTTGATGTACTAGAGATGTCGTTCTCTTTTGATAATTCGATACACTTTTGTTTTAAAAAATACACCTACCAAGCATATTATTTAAAGGATGAATGTACTTTTCTGATTTAAAAAAAATAAAAAAATAATTGCAAGGATCTCTAGAGCTTTTTAAAGATCATTCACCCTCCTCGCATCTCACAATCATAAGTCCATGGCATAGTAAATATTACATATTACATGGATACATCATTAAACAAACAAGCAAGCGTGTCAGTTACAAGAAGGCGTGTATTACGATGAATTGGCAATTTGCTTCCATAATTCTCTTGTTCCGGGACAGTTTATACAGAGTCCTGGGAAACATACCAACTAGAATGTAATAAAAAGCAGAGTGCGTGGGCGACTCTCAACTGGTAAACGACAAACATAAAGTCACCGTTATGCTAGAATGCAAAGGTCCCATGGTGAAATTCGACATTTTAAAGTTAAGTCACATACCTTTTTTGTAGTTTCTGCTTTCACTAAAAGGAAAGTGAAAGCATCAAGCACAATACAATAAGGCAGCAATGGCAAGAAGATCAGCAAACCGGAGTACAAAGCACTGCTTTTGTCAACACTGATTTCACCAGTCAACCAGAATATTTTATGTATGTTTACCATGTCATTTCACATAAGGCTAAAATAGAGAACACATACAACATTAAAAGTTTTGCATTCATTGGGGCACAAATTCCAAGTTTGTACGTGATGGTATGCATGGTAAGATGAAATATCTGCAGAATGTGCTGGCTAATCGCAGTTTTTGGCTAGGGAATGTAAGTATGTTGGCAAACCTTTTATGGTATTTTAACGAACAAAATAATTGCATACTTTAAAACTTTTGGTTAGCATTTTGTATTGACTATTGAGAATCTGCAAAAATTAATGTATAAAACCATTATGTTGTAAATAAGTTACCGTGTGAAAAAATGCAGCTGTTGTGGTACAAACATTTATGAAGGCAATAACAATTATTATTCTGTAGTTAATTTGGAGAAATGTGTGCCACTAGTGCAATCTCATTATGAGAAAGTTATTCAAGGTTGTTTGTATGGTTTAATAGGAAGTATTTTTTTGTAAAAATACAAGTCTATGATTGTTTCTATTACATATTGCGGTTGGTGAGTCATTTTTGTGTTAAACAAATGTAGGGAAAGTCAACATGTGCTTGTCAAATAGTATTACACTGAAAATGTGCAATTATGTGACAGGGTTAGTTATGTTATGCTCATTGTTGTCTTTTCCTTGACCTAACGTAATGAGGTTTTCGTATTCCCATATAATGTACATACCTACCTACATAATACATAGTGTGGCCAACACTGAATTATGGTTTGTACTTATTGTAAACTCTTTTATCACCTGTGTACTTGCAGAACATTTATGGATTCTACCTTGTAGTTGACATTGCAAATGAAAATGTCAAGCAAACTAGGAGGTATGTGAACAAATTCGGTTGAATCCAAAAGGAAATCGGAAATGATGTTGTTTCACTACGGCAGCGACCTTGATAGTGTGCAATTATCAAAGTGTTGAAACCCCATAAGGTAAAATGAGCTGAGCTGAACTACAGCTTGCCACATTAAACATACATGAAACAATCTTTGATGAACATGTTATTCAGTTATATTGATAGATTCATTAATATTTATCTCTGAAAGTTTATTTGCTTTCTCCAGATTGATTCTCATAATAATAAAATATCTACAATTTCTTTCTGACTACCATGTTATGTGTTATATGACCTTATATTGTATTATACGCTACGCTTAACGTTTTACTCAAAAAGCTGTAAGAACATAAAAATTTCATCGAAACGATCTTTCACATCTTTATTAATCTTAGTTATGAAATATTCCTAGCAAACATGATTAAAAATTCGATGAAAAAGTGAATAAACCTTTCTATGAAATTTAAATAAATTGTGATAAGGTGGAAGTTGAAACTTGAATCGAACGAAATGTGTAAATTGTTGCTGTAGCATGCAGACTTTCACCTACACATATTCAGTCGTCTCTTGTTACAAAATATATCCCATGCCGATACCTGCCAGCATACATAGAAGACAAATAATCTCCATCTCATTAGAATCAAAAAACTTGCTTATTTACAAGCATATGTTATTGAACTTTCCAAAATGTTTACAAATTTTACAAAAACAACCCTGACTGCCGACCTCTCTAATGTTAATGTTTGAATTTTCTGTGTAGAAAGTAAGCTTAGCTTTTAATGCAGGACAGGAAGTATTTCCTACGAAATTCTATATATATTTCAAATTATTCGCGTGATTCCGAAGAAAAAAATTCCTTTCCGTCAACATATATCAACACGTATCATGTTCGTGTCAGTTCAAGTACCTTTCACTCAAATCTGTCGAGTCAATGCTTTTTAAATTTATTAAGTCTAAACACTGAGCTGAGAACTAAAGAAGCTGACTTTTGCAAAAATAGGAATTTGATTGGAATTTGTAAATATCAGAACTATGTAGAACATTTGTAAATACAGTAAAAGTGACTAGAAACTGCCAACATATATGTTTGGTATTGGAATCAATGCCAAATAAGTAAAAATTTCTCTTTCGTACAAACACGATGAATAGCATTCCCACGTCCCATGTAAACTAGTGCATTTATAGAATGTTTACATCAAAGTTCACTTCTATATATCGTGCTGGAACAAATCACGAGAAAAAAGGGTCCTAGAAAATGGAGTTTAGTGAACATGACTTTTGCCTTCTTTAAATCATAGATAGATGCATGACATATATCTCAAGATAAATGACCCAAACCAACTTATAGAGCGTGAGTAAGATTGCGATGCGAATGGGCCAAACAATTTCAGTGATATATTTTTTTGCCGTCCAATGTCGTGCACAGGGTTGGATGGTGATGTAGAAAAATAATAGTTTTTCCTCCCACACAACGCATATTGATTTTCTTCTCGCCCACGTGGAGCCCTTTATACCACAAAAATGTACATAACGTGTGATAATATTATTGGGACTAGAAGTCTACGGTGGTGGTAGTAGTGGTGGCGGTCCAAAAACCTGTCCCGTTTACGCAGGCTTTTCATGTACCAAAAAGTTCTCAGTATAAAAATTTTTGTACTTAATATTCTTACAAAGAAATAATCGTTTAGTTTGACTACTTTTTTACAGAGAATATTACACAAGCATAATACATTTTTCTCTTCGTATTACTTTATTACCGAAGAACTGAGGACGGACGCGTATGATTTTGTATGAGAAATATATATACTTTTTTTGTTACTTACAACACACGAAAAAGCCATGTTGCCTTCCACTAAATAAAGCCATACGAAACTTTTCATCAACATATATACATTTTTAGTATTGTTGCACCTTCTAAAGAAATTAGGCTTATATTATTGTAGGGTCTTTAGAAGAGCATATATACATACTATTAGGTATAATGTATACTCATGCATAAAAATCTTGGATTTTTTTCACTTGTGATGCGAAGGAATACATTTTCTTATATGTGCCTATAAAATACAAATAAGTCATAAACAGGAAAATGGTGAAAGTTGTTCTCATTCTTTTTACACGGGAAAACTTACGACGTTAAAGCGGAAACTGAAATAAGTAGGTCTTGACAAAAGAAATTCTTTTATCCGGCAAAAATGACAATCCCATTTTGATCAGGGATAAAAACCACTTCATTTTGTATCTCTATTTTGCTATCACTAGAATATTCTTTCCAAAAAAGATACTACACCTTATTTAACAAATCATTGGAATCTACATATCAAAGATTTGAGTTCTTCTAGAAGCGTAGGAAGGCACACGAACACGAAGAACAACTTTTGTGATTGGAAGATTAGAAAAGACAAACAATTTCCGTAATATTTCTCTCCTCAAATTTTCTCGGTTGTAGGCGGAAGCAATCATTTTCCTCAAAAGCATTCCGCTTACATCTCAGCAAAGCTTTTCAAAAATAACTTACTATCAATATTATATTCTATGAAAGTACATTACTGATAAGAAGATGTTTAAGGGGAAAATATTTCTACTAATCTAATCTAACATAATAAACCTGACAAATCTACTACCAAAATTGATTTTGCGCGTTGAATGTATAAGCAATCATTTTCTATTATTGGAAGTGTGTATAATTTTGAGATGTTGGTGATACGCAAAAGCTGCGAACTATTCTGAAGCTATTTTTTGTAAATATTTATACTGTTTATTTATGGAAGCTTTAAAAATAATCATGTGAGTGATACGTGATTTTGCTTTGTGATATTTGAATCTTTGTTATAAATGTAAGAAAAGGAAACCAATTATATTCTATAACAATAGATGTTTGATAAAGATAAATGTATAAAACAAAAGGAAATTTCGAGTAATGTCACGCTTTTAGCAATAATACCATTAGCGAAAGTTGCTTAAAATAACATAAATAAAAACATTATAAAAACATGTCAAGTCGATGAAAACGTGATGGTAAAAACATGAGCAAGGTCATATCAAATGACGTCTCGTTCCACAACCATTAGTTTTTCTCCAGCTATAAGGAAAGCCCATAGCAAATTTTATTCGTTGGCTGTTGCCGTACTCAAATTAATGCAAATGTTATTTTATAGTTTTTCTATATTTTCCATTATTGCAAATTTGCAAGTTTTGAGAAGTGTATAATTTCTTCAAAAAAATGTATTTGCTTGCTAAATATTCAAGTATGAGTACATGATATATTTAATTATTTGCGTCTCAGTCGCAATCGAATTTTTTTACCTCATAAAATAATATAAACGTCCCAAACGTGACGTATGTAAACCCTTGTGTCCAGCCCGCCGTCTTCTGGGATTTCTTGAAACGTATCCACCAAAGACTTTCACTTATCCATTTTGTACCAGATGTCATTTATCCCCAGCCGTTTGCTTTTTCACCGTTACTACTTTCCGTGCATGGTCGACTCTGGCCGAATCCGTGCAAACTTCTTACGCACATACAATGTTACTAGAAGGACAAATAAGAGAAAGCAATATTGATCCAGTGATTTCACCAAATGATATTAGCTGTCTACCCACGCAAAAACGAGAAAAGTAGAGTTGTGAGAAATCAATACAGCAGGGAAAGTGCAAGAACAGGTTTCTTTTAGCTAGAGATTTGTTCTACAAAAAAAACTTCACTGAAACAAAAAATAAATAATTAATTGAGCTGTATTAAAATTAATCAAATCGGTAGTTGTAATTAGTATCTTTATCTGTTGTGAATACTAAAATCGAAGACAAACTATCATCATGGAAAGAATCGGTATATTTCTGATTGGATTTGCCACACTTGCCTATGGATATGCACCCCTTCGTGAGGTAAAGTAGTATTTAGATAGCATAAATAATTACTTTTGCTAAAATAGGAAAAAGAAGATTGAAATTTAATTGTGGTTCGAAATTTAGCCCGAATCTCATGGCTATCAAAAGGGTTCATCCATTCTCCAAGATGTGATGGAACGAATCAATCGAGACATGGACAATGAAGGAACATTCCTTGACTTTTCCGGAAATAAGTAATTTGTAAAAATAAAAAATATGTGTATTTGAAAAACAATTGAATTTAAAACTAATTTATTTTACACAGGATGGACGATTTTGGCCCTGTTCCCGGATTGTTTCTGCCAGGAAGGTCAACAAAAGATGCTGAATTTATGGATGCTGGTGATTATGACTTACTTCTTGGACCTTCTGGAGGACACGTTTCGAATCGGGATCAAGAGTACCTCCAACATAGCAGCCTGTTTGGGCACAAGTTCATTTCCGGTAAATTTTCAAATATTTAGTATTCTTTTTTTTCTAATTGCTAATTGTGTTTTCAGAATGAAGGTAATTTATAATTGAACGAATTTTTGTTAGGTGGAACTGGAGAATCATCATTGAAAGCTAAAGGGCAAAAAATTCCTTCAGAGGTGAAATCTGACGCTGTGCTTCCAGCCTATTGTAATCCCCCAAATCCATGCCCAGTAAGATTATTACTTGACTATCAGAGAAATAAATGCTTTCGTATTAAAACTAGATTTCATTTTAAAAACGAAACAATAAAAAGCATTAATTTTTCGAACGCTATTTGTAGGTCGACTACACCTCAGAAGATGGTTGCATTGAATCCCATTCCTTTGAAAATACAGCAGCTTTTAGCCGGGCTTACCAAGCTTCTCAAGACTGTATGGTAAGTGATTTTAGAATAAAATCATTATGATTACTTACTGTTGCAAACAGTTTAAAATAATTTTTAAGTTTATGAACCGACAAACTTTAAAATGAACTAACAGCCAACTTGCCAAAGTAATGTTTTAAAGAAAATTAGATGTGAATTTGGAATTTGTACAACTTGCAAATTAACTTGTGTACCAAAATCCAGTCTTTAAATAATTTTGCATTTTATCATGAAAAGGCTGAGGTAATGGAAATTGTTTTCATGAAATTTTTACCTTCTGAGGAAAAAACTCCCCCTGAGATTTAAGGGAAAGAATGCTCATTTTTACATCGTGTAAAAACTGAAACTAACGTTGGAAGGCTGACAACTATTCACTGAAGCTATCATAAAATTCTATTTGTGGTCTGGTCTGACTAGATCTGTGCACTAATTAATTACTATTACTTATATTTTTTAAAGTGTGACACGGAGCACATGTTTGATTGTCCAATGCTGAGTGACGCAGATGAAGAGCTGGATTTCTCTGGACAGCAACTTCTTAATGACCTACAGGTAAGTCTTGTTATTTTTTGTACTGTCTTAATTATTTTGAAAAAAATGTCAGGAATTCAGTCCGTGCCTGAAGGCGTGTGCATTATCATCACTAATAAGTTTAAGTGTGTCTACATTCTACATTTTACTCTTGCTTACATTCTTTTCAGGTTGAAGGCCAGCACAAAAGTCTTGTCGCCAAAAAGTTCTACAACAAAAAGGTATGTCTATTAACTAAAATGCATCTTCGGTCAGCTAAACTTGAAAACATTTCTGAGAAGTTGTAAAAAATTAGAATATGTTTGATGAGGAGAAATGCGTCTTCAAAAGAAATGAAAAGTAAATGAGACCAACATATTTTGACTTTACACGATAATTATAACACATAACTTGTTGAGTATGGCACGTTTCATACAATTAGTGTTTCTATAAGTGAGTGAACAATAGTTCAGTTCTGAATTTATGTATGATTTCATTTACTAATGACCACAGCCACGGTACAAGCAATCAATGTTTATTTGAAGTGCATATTTTATGACGGCATACATTTGTACATTCTTACTGAAATCTAAGAAGAAAGGTAAAATCTGAAGATCACCAAAAAACCAGTACCTTTTCTATTCTTGGAACTTGTGCCTTAGAATTGAATCGTTGGGCGACTTGTTTATGGTTATGGAATTCTTTGGTGATGATAATGATGAAGAAGGCATGCAATGTATGTTGTGTGTTTAGGAAAAAGATAAATAGCGGAATAATGTTTTTGTTTTTTACTTTTTTAAATAACTTGATTCTTTGTGCAATTTGCAAACTTGGCAAGGCACAGCCCATTGTTTATAATCCAACTATCCGGTTTACTATTGTTATATCCAATTATTTTCCGTTACTGCCGTCTACTGTCGAGACTGCCTTTTGACGTTTTCTCTCGTGAGTGAAATGTTGACCAATGGCAGCTCATTTTTTAAACTTGATTGATGGTTACATGTACTAAATAACCTCAGTCGTTGTAAAATAGATGAATTTCAAATCAAATAAATATTTGAAGAATGACTCATCCGCATTTTCGCATAGCTTTAGATAACTGTAGTAATGGATAATCGACCCCAAAATAAGAGAGTAATTTCTGTGAATATTTTTTACAAGACACGACATGCCATAGGAAGTTCACATCCAACAGTTACAAATATTTCACGAACTCACTGTAACAAAAATTATTGTTTCATTAACAATGAGTGAGTTCTATTGTTTTGCTCAGCCAAAATTAGCAATATGAGCGTGAATGTCCGTTCTATCAAGTGTGTAACAATAGATTCTGATATTATGATATTTATGTAAACGTAAAGTGTCATGAACCTCTGCTCTGTAAAGTCAAACTTGTCATATTGTGTATTGAAACTGCTGCTGCAGAATGAATGGTCATAAATATTTTTCGTGATTTACCTCAACAAACGAAATGCTTTCACTATTTACTATTTTTCTTGAAACTAAATTCGGTGCGTAGTGTGTTTATTGTGGTATTAAACATGGTGCATTATTGTTTATTTATGTTCGTTTAAACCCTTTCTGTGAGCAGTCCCATGAAGATCGTCTGAGCCGACTTAATACCATGGCCAAGGAAGCCGCCGCTGCTGTGAACGAAGCAGGAGCTAGACCGGTTCGTTTGAGTAATCATTATAATCCTTATTATATTGGCTAGTAAACTTGATCCCTCTAAAATTATCATAAAATGCAATTTTCTCTACAAATCTTTTTAATAAAGCTAAAGTATTTCATGCACATATGTATTATAACTTATGGCTCGCCAATTGATTTTATGGATAATTTAATGTATGGCAAATGGAACGGTCATAATCAAATGAGTCGTAATTATTGCCATAAAAAAATGATTTATTTTTTCAATAGACTTTTTACAAGCTTAAGTATAGTTTTTTAAGGAATACTTACTTCATAATTGTGACTGACAGGCAGAGAGTATGGTGTAATTCTTACTTCATACCCTGCCATATATTTTGTCAGTCGAGTTTATTGATGCAAAAAGTCTCGATTTCCTTGTTTTCCTTGTCTTTGCACACGCTTTCATATATTACTTCTTACTTCCAACAATCCAACTAACTTTTTAAATGTGTACTTTTTCTTCTGATAGGAATCCAATCCCTTTCTTCAAGGCGATAAACTTCCAATTGCTGCCAAAAAAGGAAATCACGCCCTCGTTTCTTAAAAGGTTGGAGATTTGGAACGTTGACTATTCTCCCATCAAAACAACATCATTTTGGGGCGAAAATGTAACGAGATGACTTTTTATTTTCGTTAACAAACAAATTGTTCTAACTATTATGATCATCTTAATTTACATCGATATTCCTAATTTTTTGATGTGATAGAAAAAAATACATTTAACTTAATATTTTTCAAAGAATAAGAATGCTTTAAAGTCACATCCCTTTTTTTAAAGTATTTCACTGGAAAACGTGATCAGAAAGCAAGTAATTGAGACTGGGATAAAACAATAAGATCAAGTCACCAGTGTTTCTAAATTGTACATAATGTATCATAAAATGATGAACGAAAATTTATTAATCGAAATCGTGTTAAAATTGAAAGTATTATATATTTGGGCTTTTATGCCTTTCCTTTTAAGGATAAAGAAGTTTAAGATATTCCACTATTTAATTTGTTATTACACCTATATCCGCACACTGCAATATTATTTATAAAATAATTACCAATTGTTACTTTTGAAATTGGCTGAATCCCTAGACTTTAGTTCATTCAAAAAATTTAATAAATGTACCTGCTCTCATATCTTTATTTAGAAAACTTAATACATTGTTGTTGATGAAAGATTATTTCTTTAGCATATCAAGCTTAAAAATCAGAGTCAAGACAAAACTGTCATTGTTTAATTAGCATTCTCCTTAGACTGTATAATTTTAAAATGGTTGGTTAGTTGGTTTCTCCTTAAAAGTAATTTATTTCGCAATTTAGGTATTGTCTTAGTTTATACGATGTAGATGTAGGGATGACTTTATGGTTTATATTCAGGAAGAAGTTATGCCAAAATGATTATCAAGATGGGTTTGATACTATTTACGTTGATGACTTCAAGTCTGAAAAGTTTTTTCGACGCCGTTAGCTAGTGTATTTAAAAATGATACAATCCCAAGAAAGAAAACAAGTAAATCCTGTGTTGCATAAATTTTCCATTTTTATGCAAGTCTGCATAGCGTTGGTGGTTGGATAATGTAGCGCCAGGAAGGTGATGGGGGTGATATGATGATGGTAGCACCCCATTATGATTACATTCCTCCGTCCACTCACTCTTCTATGTGCCCATGATGCTTGTTATGATTACTGCCCAAATAATCTTGAGCTGGTTATCTAATAAGCCTTCTAGCAACAACAATGAATAATGTCGCTGCGTTGTTGTAATCGACCAGTGGCCAGTCACCGTGGCCCCACCAGAGAAGAGCCAGATTTTGCTTGTTACAAAACTACAACCATTTTCAAAAAAGGCAAGCCTGTAATCGAGCATGGATTATTATGTGGACATGAGAAGTTTTTTTCAAGCAAAAATCTCATCTTTCGTAATATATGATATGAGAAAGAACCACGATGGCGACAAGGAGCCGCCAAAAAGTTATACGAACAAGTCAATGGCAAAACCGACTATTTTTTTCTCTTCTTTCCCGTTTGCGTATTACTTCAAGCCTCCACCACCACGACGTAAAGTACGTCTTGACGCTGCCTAGTGCCTGGCCTGGCTACTCTTCTTTTGGATAAAACACATATGAAAATGTATTATCTCATCTCTCTCTCTCTCGTCGACTCGTTGTCTGTTCATTGTTGATGGTGCCAGGCTTCTGCTCTTCTTGCTCTCCCTCTAGTCTGGCCAAGAAGGATGAGAGTTTTTGGTAAATGTGTAAAAGGAGAAGTAGAAGAAGAGCATTTTCTCAGGCAACTCTCTTCTTCTTTCTGACATACAAGTATTATGTTCTTGAGGCCGGACTCAACGACTCCGTGTATTGCAACAACTTTAGCTTTTACCTAAGTCTACTCATAGTATATTTGATGATGATGATGGGAGCGATGTGATGTTTGTCTCAATATTATATCGTTTCTCCCCAAACTTCTATTGTGTATCTCTGCATCTGCTATTTATTCTTTTGTGTACGATATGGTGTTTTGTTTGTGCCACGACGGCGATCATGACTATGACTGTTATACATTTAAGTAAAATGGAGAAAAAACTTATATTGCGTTGTCAGCTGGAGTGTATGTGTCTCCAGATTTCCAGATCATGATCATCATGATGATTTTTGCTGCTCTCATTTACTCAGTTCGGTTTTTTATTACTACCCCCATCGCGGTGTTATGTTAACTGCGCACTGAATGATTATAGTTACAAGCCACTTTGGTATAAAAATGTATATATTTTTTGTGTACTAGTTCTTTGTACAATACTTTCCAGTTAGATTGATGCATTACTTGATTGCTAGTGTTTGATTTGATGGAGAAGTCTCTCTTTAGTACATGGATATCACATGCATATATTTCATCTTCACAGACTTTGTTAGCTTTTCCTGGCGTCCGTCTGTTTGAAAGTACGTCCTCTAGCTTAAAATCATGTCGACATCCTGCTGACTTGCTAGTTAAGTGTGTCTTGCCCCTCCAGCTACTGATCATATTCTCCCTCCCTCTCTCTCTCTTCGTACTCCATGCAGCTCTGTCGCTCATTTTACATGACGTTTATAATGGCATTGGTAAGGGTATTGAAGATTTTTATGAGTCGTCGGGAGTGGTACAAATGATGTAGGATGGTAAATCGAGTATGATAAAAGGGAAAACATTAGCTATCATTAGGTTCCGTGGGTGGGTGATTACTTTAAACAAATTTTTATTGTTTTTTTCTCAACTCCATCGTTCCATAATTACTTGACTCATTTATCAGCTTATTATTTACTTAGCAGGAAGTGTTCATATGCTCATCAAATCATGTTATTTATTTAAGCTATGAAAATTAAAAAAGGAATAGTTTTTTTCTCTCTTGATTCTCTTATCCATTTGCGTACACATTCCAGTCTTTATCATGACCGTAATATTCTTTTGTCTTATCTATTCACTCGACCCATTATCGTCATTGTTGGCTTTATGTGCACCCAAAAGCACTCGATTAGCATGATGATATGTATAAGTAAATAAAATATAAGATGTCTGAACTGAAGAGGAATGGCAGACACTGGAGACATGAAAATGGGGGATGGATTGAATGGTGAATGGATGAAATTATTCACCGGGCTTTTTTGGCTTGCGCTTATAGGTATTCGTGGAAGGTTGTTATATGACAATGGCATATGGAGCATTATACGTAGCAGCAGCGTCTCCATAAACTCCAACAGTCCGCGTGGTTTGCCGTTTGCAATCATCTTATATAATTCCGGTCCCGGCGTGGCTAGGCGAGAAGGCGACTACTCCAGCTTCGTGGAGACGTAATCGATAGAGTCACGACATATAAATATACATTTTTATCCATGCAAGCAATTTATATACACTTGTATTATAATGGAGTCACTGTTTCCTCCAAGAAGAACACTTATACAAGCTTACTTCTCTGTGAACACATCACATTTCATTAACAAACAAATAGGCTTAGTTTGTGGCAACAGTGTCATAAAGACGCTGGTTTTGGATCATTAGAATTTCTT
>JAQIWN010002213.1:0-16753 GCA_034699025.1 Entomobrya cf. arborea Gr-Col-00668 | reverse complement strand
ATTATTGATTTTGAGAGTCAGCGATCCATATTGACTGAGAACGTAACGCTGTGACAGAGTTGATTTTCAAGGTCAGTTTCTCCATTGCTCATTGATTATTACAAATTATTGTGTACTGAAATCTTGGTATTTAGTTTTGACATTAAAAAGTTTACACTCATTCATATTACAGTACAGCATGAGATTTTAATGATTGGTTATTGATTGATTGTGATTGTACCAGGCTTGAATCAAGACTCATGGTACTTCGAGTGAAGGACTTGATATCTTTGTTTGGACTTCTGTGCGTCGCCATTGTGCTTGCTATATCTTGCGGTAGCTTCTTAGGATCATTTTCAACTACCACTGCTGAACAATCACAATTTGAGGTCATGAATAATTTTCGGGCTGTCTTTGTTACCACCCCGAATATTGAAGTGGCCAAGAAAATTGCGCAGTAAGTTGGCGTATAATGTTTACTATCTGTTCATTACTGAAAAAATTGGACTGCCTCGTTATAGTAATTTGTGTTTTGAAATTTTAGCGGTCTTGTGTCCAATAAACTGGCTGCGTGTGTGAATATTATTCCTCAAGTTACATCGGTGTAAGTATATAGCAGTAAAATTGTTTGGTTATTTATGCAATTATTTTTTTCATGGGCCAATAATTAAATTAATGTTCGTTATCTTATGTGTTTCCAGCTATGAATGGGAAGGAAAAATTAACGAAGATACAGAACAACTTTTGGTAAATTAGTCTTCACTCTTCTCACACTTAATATCTGTTTCTGAATTATATTTCCTGTCGTGTTAATCGTGTACAATGATTAAAAATTTTGTTTTGCTTTAGATGATAAAAACTCAATCTGACCGATTCGATCAAGTCGACAAGTTTGTGAAAGAAAATCATCCATACAGTGTCCCTGAAGTTATCGCTGTGCCAGTAAGTCAATCCTTAACTTTTTTAAGTTTTAAATCCAAATAAAACTATATTTTAAGAATTACAAATTCATAAAATCCCAATTTTTATCTGATCTTCTGCGCAGATTGAACAAGGGAGTGAGAAATACTTGCAATGGATTAAAGAAACTATCGGCGGAAATCCATCATCATAAACTTGACTCGTTTCCTGTTCCTGTATACTACAAAATCTAGACTGATTTTTCATGTCAGCTTCAAGGATGCAGTTCAATTACAAAAGTGACGATGGGGAATTAGAGTTAATTCGTTTGGAAACCTCCAAAGACTTGAAAACAGTAGAATTAGGAACTCCTCGTAAAGGAACTTCTTGTAGCTTTAAGATAATGAATTTTCAAAAAACTTCAACTGGAGATAGTGAAAAATCCAATGATAAGATTCCTCTGGCACCATCCACATATTTATCGTCTGATGATACTGCTGAGCCAGACAATCGAAGTGCTGTAATTGGTTTTACCAGTACATCTGAGTTCGACCGACTTTTCGATGTTTGCCTAACACGACTTCATGTTGGGGAAAGTGGTCAGTTTCAAATCAAATGCTACCGATCAGAGTCGTCGTATAACTTTACATTAGAATTAGTCGAAATTCACGGTAAATGTTACCCTATTAATGTTCCCTTAATGTACATTTCTTTACTTTGTGTTAGTTGATATTTGACTTATGGCAATATGCTGTATTTTTATGTGATTTCAGAATCTTTTGAATTATATGATCTCAGCCCAGATAGAGTGGATGAATTAACTCGCTCATTGAAAGATGCTGGCATACTTCTTTTTTCGAAAGGATACGCAATAGATGCATTTTATAAATTTAGCGAAGCTTTTAAATTATGCTCTCTGGCACACCCCCGCACAAGAAAGTCTGCGCAAGTAAATTTCATCTCAACTCTACAAAGTAATATGGCAAGCTGTCATGTAAAGCTGGGAAATTGGGAAAATGCAATCGACCTGTGCAACGTTGTCATAGAGCAAGACCCAAACAACGTGAAAGCCTTATTTAGGAGAGGCATTTCACTTATCGAAATACAGGTAACAAAATACATGCGGTAGGGCAGGATCTATCTATCAGGATCTATCTAGAAAAAATAGCTAATTATTTACAGTTTTAAATAAAAGTTATAAATGCTACATTTGCAGGAGTATGAAAAAGCTGGAGAGGATTTGCAAAGGGCTAAACAGTTAGATCCAGACAACCAGGCGGTGAGAACGAAATTGGTGCTTCTTGATGAGAAAAACAAAGCGTTAAATGCAAAATATGCTCAAGCAATGAAAAAATTCTTTTCGTAAAGTCAAAGAAATCAGTACTACAAAAAAGGTGTCAAGTAATTTTATAACGTGGAAGTACTAATCATTAGGTATAATAATATAATATTATATTAATTTGTTAAATTATACAGATCTTACAAGTTGATTTCATAGAGCTTACTGTTAATAACAAATTAATTAATTTCATAAACTATCGATAATAGCACTTCATTCATCCGGTTTTTGTAATATGTCCAGTTGAAACTTTTTGTACAGAGAACAAAGCTGCGTCATTGGAATTATTGTTTTCAAGTTCTTGTAATACAACCAAACAAAGTATATCTAATTAAAGTGATGTTGTAATACGAGAATAATGATTTAATCATGTTTTTAAAGTATCATTTCATAAGTATTAGAACTTGATAGAGTAAAGGGATATTAAGGCACAGACCACCGAGTTTTTGAGGTTACTCGCTTCGACCAAAAAATTATAATAGTTTTCATCACACAATATGTAAATTATCTGCCGTAATAATATGACATAACATGACAATGTTTTAGCCGACAATGATTGCATTTCTCCTACTTCTATTTATTTATCTCATTTAATTACACAACGTATAATATATATTTCTTATATATTTAGTTTAATTATTCCACGACCTTTGTGAAAGGATGATCACTGACTCATGAAAGGCTTTAGGTGAACGACAACCGACGTGCCATTTTTATTCTTAAACATTACATTTTCAACGGTTTAAAATACAGAAAATATGGTGACACGGTGGTCTTTTCGTACACGTTTTCAACTTGTTTTGCGCGTGCCAATAATATATTGCATGATGAATGGACTTTCTTTGAGTAAAGGTGTGTCAGTGAATATTATAATCCATTATGTTTAAGGCTACTTTGATTTCTTCTGCGACATCATTCCATCCATTAGCATTTCCGATGTGGCGGTTTCCAAGCCCTTTGCCACTAGTTTTACATAGACTGGTTTTAATACCTGAGGAAAATATCACAAAGCGATTAAGATAATTTGTCTATAATATATCGTTACCAATCTGTATATGATTAAATTCGTGTATCAACTCACATATTCCCATATTGTGGATGCCCCTGAGTCAATGTGACTTCCTATGTCTCTCATCTCGCCACTGTACCTGTTTCAGGGCATGGTCATAACAAAAATCGATTATTCTCATGATCAATGAAAAAATTAACACATAATTCTAGCCATAATCAAATATAGACTTGTGCTTGTAACTCACCGAACGTAAGCCCAAATACCAAGAACAAGAAGGGTGACACCCATCAACAAGTTGAACATGTTCGCAAATGAGTACATTCCGAAGAGTCCAAATAAGCCCGATAAAACATAACAAACTGCGGCAATAGTAAACAAAGTAGCTGGTGTCCTAGCTGTTTTGAATATGTTTTTGCTTTCGTTATGTGATCGGAAATTAACGAGTAGCTCTTCAATTTCCTAAAAGTTAAAATATTAGTTAGTGAAAATGTACATAATAATTCAACGTGTGTATACATAAATATTTACAATGAACACATTTTACCTTGTCTAATTGATCCCTATATTTAGTGGAAAATTCGTCACCTCCCATTTTTCTTCTACTCTGAAAATGGTCCAGGGATTTCTCCTTGATTTTACAATGTTCGCGTTCTAATTGAGCTGTAGACATAAATGGCTTGGTCCCTCCACATACTTCTTCCATGGAGGATGAATACATTTCTTTGGCACTAGCGACAGCTGAAAGGTTATTGGCTTCGGCTGTAGCTTCTAACATGGATTTAGGCTCTGGAAGCTCATTTCCTTGATATACCGCTGTGTACGCCTTGAAGTAATGAAGAAGTTCTTTCGCCTTCACTTTATTGCCTCCAATTCTTTTTACTAGCAGGTTTCGCGGAGAGAGGACAAGGGGCACGAATTCAGACAACTGTTTGCGGAAATCCGTTTCAATATCTGTATAAAATCAAGATCAATTAGGTCACTATTTCTTAAGCATAGCCTTCAGCACAAATATAATTACTCTTTGATTTCTCAAGTACCTGAAAGTCTGCCGTCAAAACTAGGATTGGTGGCTACTTTAAGGCCTGGATGGGGCATTAAATAGCAGGAAATTTCTGCGAAGCAAGATCGGATATGCTTCCTAAGGGACTGAAGCTCGTGATGCTGTTTTTCCGAGACCTACGAATATTATAAAGAAAATTATTAATGGCTTGTACGACAAAATATCTCAGTATTAAAGAAGTTCTATGCATATATATTTTCTTACCTGAAGTCGTCTTTCTAAAATTTGTTTTCCTCCATCAAGACCATAGGAAGCTTCGTAAGGATAACTCCAATCTCGAACTAAAAATTGTAGTTTTTGAAAAGGCGTATCGCCACAATCTTCCAGAGCTAATCGACCGTATTCTGTAAACAACTGAAGATGCTGTAAATCATCTTCCTGAATGTTTTGTGTCAGGTTATAAATTTGGACAGAGCTGGTCATTGTGCTGAGTGCAAAAATAGTTGCGCAGTCACGAACAGTGCTCTGACTGTCAAATGCACCCTTTAATTAAAAAAGAAAAAATGTTTGTAACAAAGTTTTAAAAATGTCAATTGCCGAGAAATTCCCTGATTTCATAATTATAAAGCAAAGCAAACTTACCTGAGTATCCATTAATAATACAGCAATTTCTTCTCCTGAAGGCAATTTGACTCGGAAAACTTGAGACCAGAGGAGAATACCAGTTGTGTCTCTTTCTGCCCCTCCTCGCCAAGAAAATCCATCCAGAGGAGCCTCATCCTTTCCAAGCCAGTCACCTTCACCCTAATTTGTTAAAAAAGAAAATTAGCATACAAACAAAACCCAAGAATACAGTCCATTATTATTTTTATTCCAAACTTACCCCACATTTCAAGTAACGAAGGAAGAAATCCAACATGAAGGATTTGCCCTTGCGGAATGCTCCAGCAATTGATACAACAGCAACAGGTAAATCTTTGATTTCATCTTGAAGCAGTACCTTCTCCAAAGCCTCTTCATTAAGTTCAAAACTGTGTTCGTCGTTACTGTTAACGATCTGGATGGCTTCCCCCACCTCACCTACGATTAATTTAGGTGCATAACTCATCGTTAAAATCTTGTTATTCAGATATATTTACTTGATTTCAAAACCTTCCTACGTGAGCACAAATCTATGACAAAATGCTTAAAGCTTAGCTTAGCTATTTTTCTATTCTACATTTGACCATGGAGTGACATCATCGTCCTCTCAAGTCACAATCTTCTAGTAAATTTCCAACTTTTTCAATTATGAACCTACCACCGTATAGACCTTATCGTGGTGGAAGAAAGGTTTTTGCTTTTACGTGTTTTTCGCGGACGAAAATTAAAACATGATAGGACACTCCTCTGCTGTCGGATAAATTTTTTGGCAATAATACCCTATCTACCCTAAAGGAGATTCCGACTATCATGATCATCCTATTGTAAAAAAGTGCTTATCCTGACGTGGCTCCTATTTGCAAATGTGCGAAAATTTCATGCAAGATATTTTTAGAACATTATCATCTAAACGCTTATGATGTTACGTATGATACACAGTAATAAAACGGTTTGCACTCTCAATGTTAAAAAAGATTGGCTCAATTTGTAAAGACTGTATGAAAGAAAAAAGTAGTTGGTGAAACCTGAGCCAACAACTGATCATTTCACAAGGAGACAACGAAAGCATAAAAGACATTCTTATAACAAAAATACTACGCACGCACTATGCACATTTTTAAAGTTGTCAAATGAAGCAATGCGCTTTTCAGTTCCAGTACATCATCCGAATCCAAAGTGAAACGGTGGTAGTGTTGTCAGTCTAATATTTCATTTTACATTTTAATTGAAATATAATACAATCTCAACTTTTGTGATAGCTAAATTAAAGTCAATTTTATGGCCAAGTCAAAATTTAAAAATAGAAGTCATAGGTCAGGAGGTTTAGGATATTGATTTTGTGCTCACTTACTACCATGAAATATAAACCATTAAATTAAATATCTTTGTATAACAAAATACTTACTTGAAGGTCCAATAAACTCGCTCTTTGACATTTTGGTTTTTGATTGTTAAACACTGTTACTTCCAAATCATACAAATAGTGTCGCACTTAACGTGCTTTTGCACAGCTTTTACAACAAATTAGCCTACCGGTTATTGTTCACATTAAATGTGTATTTTTTAAATCAAACGGGTTAAGTTTTCGCACGACAAAACACTCGGAGACGATGACCATCCAAAAATTACCAAGTCACTTTACTTGCACTTTGCACTATGCACCTTTAATATTATTATTATCGAACGTGTATTAAACTCAACGATCCAATGACGCAGCACAAATATAGCTATGGGAACTGATAACAGTATATCAAGTATCAACAGAGGATATCCACTAAACTACGCAGATATTTAAATAACTTTGTACCAAATTTTAATGTTTGTTTCAGTGAACTTTAAAACCCGGACTGAAAATTGGTCGCATATTTTTGCACTATTCAGTTAGCCATCAGCTGAGTGACTCTTTACCTGTCAGCTGACCAAGTAGGGAGTCATATGGTTCAACAACAAACAGATGACTGCAGTACCTAAAAGAACCAAACAAAAAAAGATTAAACTAAAACACTCAAAACTTAAAGATTTAAAAAATTAAAGTTAAGTGTACATAATTACAGAACAATGAGAATGTGCCATTTCATGTCATTAAAAATGCCTATGCATGCGAACATATCTTGATGGTATTTAGGTAACGCAACGCAAAAAAAAACGGATAATTGCAGTTAAGCTGGTACCATTCTTTTTAACATTAAATGCATAGTGAATGGATACCGCTCGTTTCACATTCAGCAGTACTGAATAAGTACTACTTTTATCCTTCTTGCAATAAATATGAATTTTCAAGCAAGCGAGTTAAATTTGGCATAAAAAATTACGCAATACCCATTTCCTGCGTTGCTTCATGTGAGTTCTGTCGTGAATGAGGTTTCGTTGCTTGTTCTCAGCCAAATGCATGCGTTACTCTTCGAGAATAAGGATTTAAATGCTTTTTAATAGTCACGATTTAATTTCATGTTTCAGATGGCCGGTTCTTAAAACCCTACATTTTACGAGAATTTTTTAATACTAAATTATAAATCAAAATCATGTACTATCAACAGTATCAATCAACAATGATGTAATATAACATGAATGATGATGATCTAACAAAAATTAGCCGTTTCGTTTTTTCAAAAATTTCAATAGTTAGTAACTTGCTGCTCAGTCATTCAAATTAACCCAATGAAATGTGACTGGGACTGGACTTAAGCCCTGCAATATTTTTGCTTCTGTGATTTGATCTGATTATTTCTAAAGTCGTACTTTTAAACTTGAAATGAAGTGACCACTACACAATTGTATGTTTTCGTGACAGATAAGATGATATGAACATTTTATAACTGATTGCATTGATAAGATATTTCAACCAATCACTCTAACTTATTGTTATTCCAGTGATTTAATTTCTAAGTGTAAGTCACCGTCAACACACAACACAACACAAGATCACGTTGACGTTGTGGGAAGATAATGAACAAGCTATTCAGAAACAGAATGATAACTACTACATACTGCATATTTATTGGGGTAATGTGATCCTACAGATAAACTATTTATCATACAATTAATTGCAATGCAATACACCCTAAACAACAATCAACAAAAATGTAATCGATAGAATACCTTCAACATTATTTGGTGATTGAGAATGGGAACCCTGACCCTGACCCTAAGAATCAATTATAATGATTGAGATGAAATAGAATGCTTGCTAAAATTAAGACAATGCGCATTGCACACAAGACACACAGCTTTGTGCCGTTTGCGTCGTTACGTTACGTACGTACAAACAGCCAATCAACCTCTATCTAAAAATGAGCACTAATACATCTTAGAAATTTAGCAGGCTGTTAGATTACAAGCAGTAGTTTCAAATTCTTTTTGATAAAGTTAGTCTTTCGGTTGAACAAACCCAAAATTTTCTGGCTCAACAGCCGGTCCCTGATGGCGATGGTTTCTAACAAATTAGCGAACAGGTTTCAGCTCTTCATCATCAGTTAATGTGTCTGATTTTTTTCCGCCAAAATACATGGCTACATGTTATGTCTGCATTCTTGTCTTGGGAAAACTAATTGTGCATAACTAATGCATTTTAATCTTGAGCTAAGGTGTAAAAGATTTTTTCTTTGTCGTAACGTCACAATCACATCATGTTTGTTTGCAGCCACTCCAGAAGGAGGGCATAAGAACTCCCTATAAAGGAGCGATTCTTTCTCTCTTTTTGCCATATATCAAGTCACATTTTTAAACCATCATTTAATGTTTGACTAAATATATCTTAAGATTGCTTTAGACGTGAGTATCTTCACGCAAAGTAGCCAAATAGTCAAAATTAACAAATTATAGATACAGCCAACAGTGTGTACCCAGTATACCGAACATCACTAGTAAATGTAACGTGCTAAATACTTAGCAGTTTCTTTTTTGCTTGGATAACCTTGCTTGCTAGATTTTAATATGCCTGTGCTAATTGGAATGGAATAAAAAAGGCCGATCAAGGATGAGATAGCTAGCTATCTTTTAATGGCACTGCAAGGGCATCATAGCAAGATGAAAATATTGCGACTGTGACAATGAATCAATGAGCATGAATGAAAGGTTGAATACTTTGTGATGTCGCTGTGAGAACTGTTGACTATTACACCTGTGCAGTATAGACTGCAGACTCTCAAACTCAAATTATCCTCAACTAATTATAATGAACGACTGCTGTTCTGTTGCACTTTTTATAATTAACTTTTATGCATTACGCTTTGCAGTCCCAAACAATGAATTTCTTTTTGTTTTAGTTTGACTTTACAATTTTTTCTCTACTTGACTGTAATAAGCTATTAAATTGGTTGGCAATTGGCAAAAAAGTATCATCATTAGTTTTTACATGTTTCTGATGTGCACTAAAGACTAAATCACTCTTTTCGCACGGTTGTACTTGTAAGTCAATTTATTGCATCGATTTTTTTTGCCGATTTTGAAGTCACCGTGTGTGTGGCGTGTGGTTGCTCGATTTTTCTGAACAATGAACAAAAGCATCTTATTTGTAGTCAACATGACTATGCATAATTTTATTTAGTCAGACCAAAACCTCCTCCTCTTCCTACGCACCAGAATTTTGCACACGTAATATAATGCACTAGTTTACTCAAGTTATTGTAGCTTTTTTCCATTTCATAAGCTGCCTTGTAGTTTACTTACTGGACTAACAATAATATGAACGATAATGGATGAGAAAATGAGAATGGAAAAGCCACCATTTCAACTTAACTGCAAGTATTTTGTATTTTTTTTTTTTGCTGCTAATAATGTAGTAACCTTGATTTGCCTTTGAGTGGAGGAGCATTGAGGTAACAAAAATCCAATGTTGCATGAGGAAACTCTTTTAATTTTACTCAATTTGCTTTGTACTTAATTTAAGTTTAAATGTCCAATTTCAAAGGCCAATGATCCAACTGCACTTCATCAACAACACACATGACACAGGATTTTTTAAAAAATTCTTCTGGACTTTAAATGCTTTGCATAAAAAACTAATGCATATAATAACTTTATATGTTAAAACTGATGTGATAACACAATTAAGTTTTACACATCAAGACAGAATTATAATTTGCACATTAAGCTCAAACTGCAACGAAACCATAAATTATATTTTTCAACCAACTAAAAATGATATGAAAGGCGAATAAAGTTGGTACGCGAATATAATGATGATAAGATTAAAGATAAGAGCTGTTTTTACACATGACAAAAATCGCCATGTCGTGGTCGTGATTTACAACAGTTATTTCACACTCCTCCTACTCCTCTGTCCGTATATGCATTCTCTTGACAAATAAAACCATGATAAATCTTAAATCACTCTATAAATGACATTTTTTTTCTTTTCTCCTATTTTAGTGACAAACTTTCTATTTTCTTAGAAAAAAGAATCCTATGCTATGGTGTCATTCTATTTTTAGTCGAAAACGTCAAAACTGCTAATTTACCACCACTTTCAAGTAAATACACAAAATAAAACATGCATAAGGAACTTATATTTGCAAACCTTGTTGTTTGACAGTTGAGTTAATGATGTATGAGCACATAGAAATGCAAGTACTATTTGTGTTTAGGGAAAGGCTTACATTTGCAGGCATTTTTATAATGGACCATGGCACGACGACACTACACGTTCACTCACTCATTCGTCAGTACTGACTAAACGGTTTCATGCGATATCTTATAGAACGACGATGATGATGACAAGAACAAATCAAAACCATTCACTTTTTATCTACGTGTAACTTTTTGGGTGTTTGGCTGAGTAATCTGAATGAATATGAAAGAAAAACAAGCGATTGTGTTTAATGTAGACATATTCCTCCGTTCCGATTCTGTACCATGCATAAAAATGAGTTTTTAAAAAGATCTCTATTCATTTTTCAATACGATGAACACGATACGTTAGGAATAATTTATCTATCTGACTAACTGACAAGTTTTACTGGAGATACCAAACATATAAATCACGTTTGTTTAAATATTTTCGCAGGCAACAAATATTGAAAAAGGTGAGAGGTGGCTATGATGAGATGATCATGATGATGATATCGATGAAGAAATAATAGTTTACCTCTTTTTTTACAGAGTTGCAAAACTATTCACGCAAACGGTGATGTCTTTTAGGAATTATTGCATTGTTGCAACAATAAAAAGTTGCAAGGTTGGCTGCCCTATTCTACTACATATTATTATACTACTAAAAAAACTCAAATCTCTGTAGCAAATACGTACACGTTTAAAGTGATGCTGCTGATGGTATGGTGTTGGTGGAACAGAGAATAGAAAAATGAAATGGTATGATTATCTCATCCTGTAGAGCTTACATTGTAAAAAAATTATATATTGAATTGGTAACTTACTACGTCTTTTGCTCTGGGTTGAAAGAAAAATATAAAAAAGGTAATTTGGCTTAAGATTTTAGAGTACTTAACGTGGTTCACAGTATGATCAGATCAGTGTATGATCTTTTTTTTTTTTGGTCTGGATTTGGATGACGAATAACCAACTAAACCAAACCACATAACACAACACAAGAGAACAGATATTGTGCACTGACAACGGACAAAACACAACTAAACCAACAATGAGAAGTAGAATAACCAAAAGAGTAATGTATTAAAGAGCTCTCTTGTCATTATCACTTGCTTTTATGTTATGTTTTTTTATATAAAAAATAACTCTGTGATAAGCTGTGTGCCTGGTCTTGTAACAATACGTATAAAAATGTACTTTAATGGATATACATACATTTTTTATATAAAATTAGGGACAGGAATCATATAACATTTTTTTATGGGCATACATAGTATTGTATGTACTTCGTACTGTACAAATATTTTCTATGTACCTAAGTTTATAAAAAGCAAACTTCCATCCATATAGATAAACTTTATAACTTTTTGTTTAAGGGAATCTCCATAGTCCATACACATAAAAAATTTCTAATCCAACAATTGAATATGTGGAGTTTTAGGCATATATCATATATGGATATAGCAAATTACTTCAGTTGGTTACAGTGGCAGTGTGGACTGGCCTGTGCGTGTAGTACATTGTAAAATTTAAGTATGAAGTAAAGCACGCCTCTGACAACTTCACTCACTTCACTACTACTTGACAACAATATCAAGTTATCATGAGCAAAAATATTCCGTCCTGTCTGTATATAAGTTGTGCACAAAACATTGTATACTGACTGAAAATATGCATGTAATAAAAAACAGCATCTCGTTTCGTTATATGTGGCTGCCCAATTCAGATAAACTCTATGCTGGTCCAGTTTTTTAATAAAATTCTTGCTTCATTTACATTAGCATCTTTGTATGGTTTTTTTGAATGCATGTCTGTAGTCCATAAGCCAAAATCAGTCTTTGAAATAGATTAAGTTAAGTTCGCTCGTTGAAAGATTCTTTTCAAGTAAAAAAATGGGGATGCAAAATACAGACATTTTAACGCTAGGTTTGCATTTATTTGTTCAAAAGCATTTTTATTATTTACCAGCAACCAAGACCAAGTTCCCATCTCAGGAATTTTTCATGAGAAAAGTTATCTTTCATGGATAGAGAATGGTTGTTCTTGTTTGGCTTTATGATGAGATTTTTGAGTAACGTGTAGAAAGTAGAAAAGAAAATAAGCATTTTGTGAAACGGAACTTTAAAGCAAAATATTTATTTTTTTGTTTCAAATTTTCAAAGTTTTAAACAAATCTAGTAAACGAAACAACAGAATTCTAACTTTTTACTTAATATAGTTCCAATTGCCAATTAATATGAAAAACAAGTCAATTCAAAGTTGTATGCATAAAACAACGGTTTTTTCTTAAAGCTACTTGATTGTGTACTACTGACTACTATTTAATCAATATATATGTTTACTATCCGAGAGAACACAACTGGCAAAATAAAGCTACGTCCCTGTAGTTTTCATATTGTAAAAGGCAATTTTGCATTTTAATTTGAACTTGATTGAACACATAAAACTGACTTTCATTTTTCACAACTGCCAAAAGTCCTCCATATTATCGTCACCCTCCAAACTTTTAGGAACTGATATATTTATACTACTTTCCTCATCCTGCTCTGAACGTGGTGAACTACCTTGGCTGTGATTACTGTGGCTTTGAGCTACTTTAGTTGGCGCTCTTGTACTTGGAAAAGATTTTTTAGATGACGAGGATGATGAATTTTTTGATTTGACTAGCTGATCATCTTGTTTTGGAGGTGATTTCCCACCGTTTCGGCTCAATGATGGCCCTGCTTTCACCGGAAATACGTTATCAACTTCTGTAACTTTACTTTTACTTATTGCTTTATTTCCGTTTCTGCCTGCGTTGAACATTGTCGTTTTACCTTTCTCTCTAAAAGACCTTGACAAGCTTTGACTCTGACTGTTCTCTCCTTCATCTGAGGATAATATTTTCTCTCGAGATAAGGCCCCATTTCTTATCGCCTTTTCCCCCAAAGATTTTTTCCCATTGTTATCATCATGTTTACTACTTTCCCTCTCCATGTTTCGGATAGCCATATGAAATAAACTTTCCTCTTGTTCTGGTTCTTTATTAAAACTATTTTCATTGCTAGATTGGTCATTCCCCTGAGATTGCGATGTTCTTTGTTCCGACACCTCCTTTGGACTTTCTTTTACACTTTGACGAGCTTGTCTTGGTCCCCCGTATGCTACCTCAAATATTTTGTCGACAGGTGTTTCTGGTCTATTCTGATTCTCAGAAGTAATTAAAGGAGATTCTATTATAGCTGGCCTTAAAGAAGTTCTTGCAGAAGGAGGTGGCTTTAACACAGTCAATATTTCAGAGTTTTCTGAATGAACCGCATTATAATTTGTCTCATATGCGGGTGTACTGTGAAACACTGAGGCTGGAGTATATGCTGATTGTTTTTCCGGTATCTGCTGATGAACAAGAGGCACAGCTGAAGGATAACTCATAGGAGAAAGTACAGATGTACTTGGGACATTCATGGGGAAAGGAATATAAACTGGAGTTGGAGGCTTTTTCTTCTTCACTGCTTCAGAAAGAAATCGAGCTGAAAGTTCACTGGAAAGGGGAGCTCTTCTTTTTGCAAACAATTCTTGAACAATATCATCAACTCTGTCAACTGCTGTATCCAATATTTCTACACGCCTTCTTGATTCTAATAAAAAGGAATCCAGATTATCTGGCTTTCTGGTTGAAGTTGCTTGGCCCCTTGGACTTCTTTCTTCACCTTGATTACTGATTGCTTGGTCACGTAAACTTTCATCTCCATTTGCTTGAGGAGATGGACGAGCCTTTCTAGGAGTTATGCTTGAGGATATTTGTACAGCAAGCTGTCTTCTTAATGATTTAATTTCTTCGTCTTGTTGTTCCATTCGATACTGTAGAAAGGCAAGCCTGTCTTGTTCAACAGGATGAAAATTTTCTCGGGCATTATGACAAGAGCATCTTTGTTTTTTGCAAGAACACTTGTGAACAACGGTATCATCGTCTAAGGTGACTTGACATGTTTTTGTAGCCTGCATTTTTGAGTAATAGAGAATTTGAAAGCAAATCCTTTCACCTTTCATAATTTACAAACTTCCTATACAAATATGCTTACCATATGAATTACTTTTGTTGTGGATTGATGTTCTCCAATTGATAGTGAATGTTGCTGGTTTTGGGTTGCATTTCTCAGCAGATTGTCTCCACTTGCGTTGACCATGTCACTCAAGTGTTTCCTCATTTCAACAAGCTCTTTTTCCTGTCTTATCTTTTCTTCCAGCCATTGCTGCCTTTCTTTTTGCATATTTCTATTTATTTCATCCATCCTTTTCTGAACCTCAAGAAAATGTTCCCTGTCTTTGTCAACCAATTGTAACTTAAACTTTGTCTCCAATTCCGCACGAAGTCTATCGATGTCTTCATTTTTGTATCTAGTAAAACAAAAGATGCAAACATTAATCAAAAAACTCTAAAAAAATGACAACTCAAAAATTGCATATGAGAGTCGCATCATACTTACTTTTCAATTCCTTCTTTTATTTTTAACTCTTTTTCTTTTTCAAGATTTCTTTCCAATTCCAGTAATCTTTCTTCCACTCCACCAGTTATCTGACTACTTTCTCCCTTATCCTTTTTGTTTTCCCGTGAACATGAGCAAGGACGAGCCTCCAATGCTTTATCCTTATCTTTGTTGTGTTTCGTATGACTTAACACTATTGACTCCCCACAACTTCCCTTTCTTTTACCAGAATGTTTTTTACCTTCGCTGTTTTCTTGCTGAAAAGTGTCCAGCAAAATAGAAGACTCATCCAGCCAAATACCCAAGTAATGCATACTTTCCAAAAGCGAGAAATTCTCCTTGTCAAAATAGCACTTGAGAATTTGTCCGCTAAGACGTGAGCTAGGTTTAATACCCAAGTCATTAAGAAGTTCCTCTGCTTCTTTTGCAGTTAGCTTTCCATACAAAACTGTTAAAATTACATTTTTATTAGCATTGCTTTGTATGAAAAAGTATATGCATAAATATTTTTATACTCTTTACCTCTTTTACAAGGCAGTTTTACATCCGACTCACTGGCCAGCACTGACAATGTGTAAAGAAGCTTATGACACCTTAAAAAATCGTCAACAAGCCTACACACAACTGTATTCGGTTCGTCTTTTGCACCTGCAGCCACTGGAGCTTGTAGATTTGGCCACTCATCTTGTAAAATCGATACCAACTTGTGACGGAGAAAGGTTTGTAGTTCCTTGAATACTCCTCTCTTTTCAAAGCTGACATACCAAAAATGAGAGAAAATTGTATCAATAGTTTTTTCCCATTTATTCCAAAAAGTCATAAATAGCTTTTAGTGCTGATTAACAAAGCATTACTGTATTGGACGCTCAAGACATAATGCACCCACCATTGATAAATCGCTTTAATATACTCATGATCACCCGGATTGACAAAACCTAGATTTCGTGAATGAGCACCCGCCGCCGTCGCTGCTGCTGTGGAGGTCCCAGCATTGTTGTTCACCTCATTTGCACCTTGCACGCGTGCAGAGAAAATTTGAGGATCGAGCAAATGTGCTCCCAAGTCACGTTCAGCAATTTGATTTCTTACATTGTCGCTTTCACCTCCTTCCGGGGGTAGCTCATTAAGTAAATAGCTTCTTATAATGGAATCAAGAACACCTTGAAAAGAAGTTGATGTAGGCAATTTGTTCATGGTGGAGGTTATAAGTTACAAGCTAGGTAAACACGCACTTTACAAAATGGAACTACTGCTAACTAACAAAATCCTTTTTAGGAGAATTAACATATCTTATTTTTATAAAAGAATGGTCCCATCCAAATAAGATAGAAAAAGGAGACAAATATTTTATGAACACAGTAAACTTGAAAAAAGAAACTAATGGTTTCTCTAACCTATCCTCCAACACTATTCCTACTAAACTGACGCATTTTTATTGGTGTCATTTGCATGCAGTATTTTTTTGCCTTTTCACCATTACACCACAACATCCTGTTTTATGTTATGGTTAGAAAGTTTAGAGGAGAGGACAGAGTAAGCATAAGCCGAGTTGTCTGTCATTTGTTTTATGTTGGAAACTCCAGTTGCCAGTCTCCCGAGCGATTCAGCTAGGCGTATTCATGAACATCCATGAAAAATTCCCCCTCCTACCTGAGTGAATGGAGTGGGTTCAGAGAACTTGAGAATTCAGTCTAAACTAGACCAAGTGTAATACATGCTCGCTAGTGATATTTATAATACTTTGTGCATCAGTAGTGCTTGGTTCTCGGTACAAAAGAGAAATATAATGGTTTGATGGTATCTGTATCATTTGAAATGGATCGAAAGCCAAATATAAGTACGATGTTCAGTGGTGTAGTATAAAAAAA
>JAQIWN010002212.1:0-16753 GCA_034699025.1 Entomobrya cf. arborea Gr-Col-00668 | reverse complement strand
TGTATCATAAACTCAGTTTCACTTTTTTCAATCCTTTACAGCATGACGATTTTTTTCATGCTTACATTTTTCGGTAAATACTTTGACAATAAGTTAAACGACGATTTGAATAATAAATTCTTGTTGTTGCAATCATGTCCTATTAACTAAGCAAACAAACCACCCGCACCCATAGTAAACGCAACTTATGTCAATCGTATTGCTTATACTTTCATAAAAATATTTCAATCGAGACAAGTGAATTCGAACTTTTGATACTTCAGATATTTAAAAGTAATTATAAATTGCATTGGAATATACATTGGAGTACTTTTTCGACGAACTGACAAACATTCGACTAAGTTATAACATAAATCTTTTAGAAAAGTGGAGTCTAACAAGTGTATGTCATAGGGTGTATTTCTTAAGGGTATGCTCAAATTGTGGAGGCTTGGACTTGATGAATGAAAGAAAATATTAGGGTTTACGTCCTAATGAGATTACATATACGACATGTTTAAAGTTTCCTACATTCTGTATAACGTATAGAGAAAATAAGTACACCGTCCCCAAAATAAATTGCTGAATGCAGCACGTAAACATTGTTACGCAGTTGGTTAATGATGTTTGTATATAGTATATACTACATAGTATGTACAGCAACAGCATCTTGTCAACAGATTCGAACCTATTATATGCACATTAAAAAATTGTCTTGAAGCTGTAAAGAATTCGTTCAAAACTTCAGTAAGTCACAACTTTCTTGGCTCATAAACAATGAAAGTATTAATGCAAATCAAGGAGTGAATCTGTTTTTCTGGAGGCAGTTAAGTGTCAATAGATGCTATGATGCATGTGCGAATCATGTTGGTATGTACTTAAAACTTAAATTGGGTGAAAGTGAAAGAAACTAGATTCAGGATATTTTAAACAATAAACGCTGAATATTGTCATGTATTTTGCACGAATGTTTGTTTAAATTTTATAATCTCATGCATACCATGTACAAGTAAAGATGTAAACGATAACCTTGTTGATGATGAAGATGATACTTGATAGTTGATACTGTATGACATTATGCATTCAAGAATGTTATGTATATAAAGAGATATGTAAAAGTAGCTTAGAATTTCTTTTTGTATATATGTCGTCTTTTTAACTTTTATTACAGCTTAAATGCTTAATGAGTACATAAAGGACACACGTCATACTCAATTACTATTTTTATCTTATTTTAAATATTTTTTACAACAATTTCAAACAAACTTGAGTTTCAATACATGAGTTCCATTCTCAAGTACCCAAACGTTTCATAATGCCCCTTATCATCAGAGAATTTGCCTTCTACTGGCTTTTATTCCCCCAAAACTATCTACGATAGTATTATTTACAAAGCAAAGATAATAATATATTTTTCACTTTTTATAAGAATAGACTTGATAAATTGGCCCAATGAAAGAATAATTAAATTTAAAGAACAAAACTATTATCACATTACATGCATATAATACCAGTTTTCACAAATATTGTTTCCTTGATTTTTATCATGCTGCTTTATAAAATGACAAACATGTATGAAGTCATTTTTTAGATATTTCTACCTACACAAAAAGGTGGCCAAGCTAAAGTGGAGTAAAGTACATTGATACGAACTAGAGAACTAACACAATGCCACTATGCTATGGTGCCATTGAAATATGAATCAACTATGAAGCATTCAACAATAAATTACTTTTGACTCTCCTCCAACCAAAGTCATTTTAAATTGTATTCTTAAGTTACCCGTAGAACGTAAATTAAACAGTTTGTATCTAAACTAAATTCCAGCAAAGCTAAGCACTATAGAATATTTTGAGTACTATTCCATCCAACATCAATTGAACTTCTACATTCTTGTAACATTGTATCTAAATAAGTTCATAATTGTGATATGAATGACTCTTGGAGATGACCAAGACTTTCATAGCCCCGCAGCATTTGCTGTGATTTCTACATATATATATGTATCTATCCATTGAAAATTATATTTATCTTCGTACAACTACTGCCCTTTTCTATCCGCTTGAAATATTGCTTTGCTATAAGTTGTTTTCCAAAGGTATTTATTAAAAGTTGACAGAAGGACTAAGACTTAATTTATATCCAAAAGTGGCTTACCCACTTACTAAGCATGAATAACATGCCACTATTCACAGTTTAACTAAAGTCAGACGTAATATTATCTTCATCAATTGTTTCACTCCCAAAACTATACATTTTACAACAATGATCTTTATGTCATCACCCGTTGTTGGGAATCACATATTACTGAGTCGTTTTCCGGACACTCCAACTTGACATAGCTTGAAGTGGCAAATATCTGGAACAAAACACATATGAAAGCATATATAATACCACAAAATGTACAGTGTGGTTGTTGAGCAAATGTATCACTTGCTTACAAACCATTTGTACGAATACAACAAAATATTAGGAAAAGCACGTAAGAGCAAAGAGTATTAAATGAGAAGGAGAAAGTTTCATAGAATATCCATGAACTTCTCTTTTCTTACCAACAAACAAGATTTGAAAACATTACTCTACTCATTCATACATTTATATCAGAAGTGCACATAAAATTGAATCTTTGTATTTTGCTCAAGGATTTTTTTTGTAGCTGTCTTTTCATTTGTTTCTGACTTTCACTCAACATGCTCCACTAAAATATGAATTCATGGGAGCAAAGAACGAAACGGAAGAGGAACAAAGAAGAATGAAGAGACGGTTGAACGAGTTAGAACGGAAGTGGGGTGTCTCGCGAAGATTCAAAAGAGTCTGTACACAGTGCAAAGTAGAAGATACTAAGCAATGGAGACAAAGATTCGAATAAAAGTAACCCCCACTTCAAGGAATTCTCTTGTTTGTAGGTTAAGACAGCATGAATTGCTTTCTCTTGAGTATATAGATTAAAGTACACACATAGGCATACATATTTCTTTTATGCCATTCCATTATATGCAGTTGCAGTGCAGCCATGCATTAAAAATATAAAGATATTTTGTATGAAAGCATGAAAGTGCAAATAGGTTGCCAGTCTTCATCGTTTTTCATTTACGTCCAGTCAATACATTATCTACAAAGCAAAGTTAGCATAAAATATTTAAAGATTTTGAAAACTTACAGCCGTCCCGTGCCCTTTTGAGGTTTTGGAATATCAAGTAGCGCGATAATCCATTCGGCTGAACTTGTCTCGACTTAATTTTTGCTTTGGATGGAGAAGATGGCTGACTGTAATCATCCGTAAAGGATCCTACTGGTTGAACTGGCTGAGCAGAGGTGTTCTCATCATCAGCAGAGGGGTAATCTATTGCAGAACCACTTCCAGATATTGCTGAAGGTATTTCCTTCTGTTCATCAAGACTCTTTTTTGACTGCTGTTGATATAATATTTTGCTGGTGATGGGCTCTATGAATTCTACTCCAGTAGGTGCATTGCGTGGTGGTGGGGCATGTCTTTGTTCTTTGAGAAATGAGTATAAATCAACAGGAAGCTGCTGTTGTCTATGAATTCCATTGGTGTGTAATGGCAAAGATGGAATTTCAATCTGTTACATGCATGCATAGGTACAATATGATCTCAAATGAACACTGTCATCAGTTTCCATTACAAAATTCCAAATAACCATGCAGAACCCAAATATGAACAAAAGTGAAATTACTTATGTCGATGCATGTGATCCATGAAACAAAATGAGCTTACGATAGAATAAAGTAATTTTGATTGTTGAACAGCAATTTGCAAAAAGAGTATCAGATAAAGAGATCCAATTATTTCTTACCACGTCCCGCACTGGAATAGTAGAAAATGAGTCTAAATTGGATGACCAATACTGGTTAGATGGATTGGGCTGGAAAGCTCTATCGGCTGTCAACAGAGCCGCTTTAAAATGAAAAAAAATTAACAATTAAATCTTTTTAAACATCCACAAAATATGCAAAGTATTTCACTTCAACGTTTTTCATATGTATAAATCTTTATATAAATCTAACTGTACACTTCTTACATTGCAGCCTGTATGGATTGTTGGGTCTGTCGCTTTTCAGACTCCATCCCACTGGATTTAGTTGGCCGTGTACAACTGGAACAATATTTCGAACCAGCAGCAGCACTACTGGAACGAAGATAATCAACTTCGATCTTTTCGGCATGATTGCTACTTGCTACAAACTAGAAAGCAGAAGGTTTCGCTGCTATCGAAGAAATAAAATTCAAATTAAGTTTCTCTCAATTTTGCTAATTTCTGGGGTGTCATCTTTTCTCTAGATAACACGACAGCCGTAAAGAACCCTTTTTTAAAAATACTAGCCTCTTACACAATTTGGAAACTTACACACCTGGTTTATTTACAGACACCTGTGCCACTTCAAACGTTTTTGCTTGACTGGATTAATAATTCTAAACAATCCCTTTTTTATACTCCAGCCGCAGCCTTTAAAATTTAAACAAATCTTGAGTCTGTGTGGTTCATACACAGAAAATAATTATGATGTTTCCTTTTATGACGTAGCCCACACTCAGTCAGTGGTATTTTTAATTTCAAAGAAAACACTTTTTCTTGTTTTTTTATCAACAAAATACATTTGTAATCCTAATTTGCTACCTGTAGACTTAAAGCCACGCAAGAACATTACATTGTATCTCTTCTTATTCTTGTATCTTCAGCTCTTGGTAGTCACCTACTTGATGAACTTTTGGAGTACAAAAATTAATTAATTTCACAGCAATCCCTTTCCTTCCGTCAGCACAAAAAATTATTCTAATTCTTCCAGAGAAAGTCTTACATGACTCATCGTAAGCCTTCAGTAAAACAATGTCCATAAATTCCAAAGACGAGTGGGTTTTGTCGGCACTTTTTATACCTGAATTTTATTCATTGTGGGTTCGAAAAAATTATAAGACATAATTTTAGTTGAGGTATTTGCATTTGTACATACTACTAGTATATGGAAACTGGAAACTATCTGCTTTCACGTTCCAAAATTACGCTGTATTTTGTATAACTAGATTTTTACCGTGGTTTGGATGAAACTCTATCATTTAAAGCGTTTTTAGGCTATAGCTCTATTGTAAATTTGAATAATACAGAAAATTTAAAAAAAAATATGCTAATAAAATTCAATGCATGTAACTTAATGCTATTTCATTGTATTTTCCAGGTAGATCTCTGTGCTTTAGAATGGGCGGAATGAAAAATAATCTTTTTCAATTTTCCTTTCGTGGATGGTAAAAATCACAATGTTTGCTTATAATATACCAAAGCTAAAGCACCCGCATTGTATCCCTGAAATGTGAAATGTACGCAAATAAAAATTCAAACCGTACTTATTGTAAGACTTTCTTTTCTGAAATAAAGTTACCTCGTCAAACGTAATTAGCAAAGTGAAAGCAAACACATTTAGGAAATTCGAGTGAGTGGGCAATTCTAATTGCAAATTTAAAAAGTAAAAAAGTGATAATGACTGCGGAGTGCGGATTGCCTTTTGGAAGAAAAGTTATATACATCATTTAGTGATATGCACTTAGAAAGCTACGTGTAAATAGTTAACACAACCAAGTTGCAGTTGATGGAAGATAATTAATGAATACATGCAAACGGATACATTTGTAAAACGTTTTATGTAGCACGGAACCGAATTTCATGCGTCATACTCCACAATAAGCCATTTTTTCATTTCTTGTATCATCTTGCAAAATCTGGTAGAATACGTGTTCTGAAATTAATGATTAATGAGCAACAAATATCTTTTGTTAGGATGCTTTGCAAAACATTTTCTTACAATTTAATGAAAAATAGCTTCATACATAACTATCGATTTTAAACATTTTTATTTCATAATTGTATGGTTTTAAGCAGTGCAAGTTTTTAAAACATTTTTTTTCTCTGATGTCTGTCCCGGAATTCCAGAATTAATTTTTATTGGAATGTACACCCCCAATATCATTTTTTTTTTAATAAACAAAGCTGTACAAGGCTTTTGGTAGCCGAGTTGTTGAACATCAAACGTATCATCATGCCTCGTAAAAATGTCAAGCGATTTGATTGGGGAAATGGATACAGTTTAGTGATCAAAGAAATAAGACTGGAAGGTCTATAGTTCAAATTTTTCACGGCATGTTAGTCGGAAGCATTGAGTTGAGATGCCCATTCAGAAACCTTCGCTCAATTCAATAGTGAATAGCTTGAAAATTAAAAAAATTAACATAAGGATTTTATTTAAAAACGTATTAAAAATGTGCATGTATCATTTGAAATTTATCATAAAAACCAAATCGATGAGTATACACTCAGTTTTTACGAATAAGTAATTTTGTTTTCATGTGCCACTTGTCTACACGCATTTGCTAGAATATTCTCTGTATCGAGATCTGACTGGCACTAACAAAGAAAACTCATGTGACTAGATCTATTGACTTTCTAACAAAACCCTGAAAATGGCAGTTACAATAAAAAGAAATAGGTTAGAAAATAGACAAAGCAGTCAAAAGAGAAATGAAATCGGAGACAGCTATCTGATACTCATTTTGTTCACCTGCCTATTACCCTTTAGCGGACAGGTAGAAACATAAAAGCTAATATATGCATTCATTCGACTCATTCTTCTATTTGTTTATCAAAAAGAATTATTTTTCATTCTTTATCGCTAAAAATGTGTCATGTCATGTGTTTATTTCTGAACGAATTTCTAAACGTATAACAAACATCTTTGCATAATGGTAGCTCTAGTTTATATAAACCCTTTTGCGTGTTCCCTCTAGTTCAGTTCAGAGATTTTCCATTCACATTCACGGAAAAGTTGATGTAAAAGTATCCAATAGAGATACCTTGTATGCTTTTTTCTCTGTTTGAACTCTTGCTGTAGGGCTTCAATTCAGTTCATGACAAGGGAATATTACCTTAAATGGATAATCATTATCGCCTATTATAGCTCATATTTTTCAAATCAAACCATATAAACATAATAATTTCAACACGCTTCTTTGCATTCCTTGTTTTCCGTTGTAGGTGAAAATAACATCCGTTCCTCCCATTGATTTTGCATACCTGGCCGGTGAAAGTTGGCGTTATATAGGTACAGAAATTCTATCAATGTTCATACCTTTTATTCGTTGAATGTATTAACTTACATGTATTTTGTTTCGGTTTTGAGCATTCTGGCAAAAATAACGTAAAAATAGGGGTTTTATATTACAGTGATTCGTTTGGTTCTTTGAATTTTTTCAGGAGTAAAAATTTATTTTTTCGCATGCATGCACATCCTTTGAATTAAAAATTACTTGGAATACAGAGTACGTAAAAATATTTCTAAATCGAGAACGGGGTTCCCTGAGATTTTTCTTTAAACGAAATTCCGTGTTGTGTTTACTGTATAACAGGAAAGGAATATGTCGGAAGAAGATTTTGCTTTGCAAGAGGAAGATGATGAGGAAGAAAAACAAGATATTACTTTGCAAGACGAGGGGGAAGATGAGTATGAGGAAAGAGAAGACATTGATTTGCAAGAAGAAGAATCTTTGGGTAAACTAGAACTTCAAAGTCTGCCAGACATGGATGAGTATTTTGGACAGCCACAAGCCACAAGACTGTCAACGGAATCATCTGAAAAGGAACCGACTGTATCAGGACAACTGAGCCTGGATATTCCAGAGGGTGGAACTTTGCGGTCATTGAATTTGCAGACAGACCCCAACGAAGATGATTTCGCAAAGCATTTAGTGCGTATCGGGAGACTTGGAGTGGAAGATGTTCTTGAAATTGTTGATGCAGACGGTTACATTGTTGGTTCCAAGGTTTTGCCAAACGCAGAGTCTCGATACTTAGAGGAATTGGCATTGGAAGAGTCTGCAAGACGTTTGAGTGCGTCGGGGTTAAGCTCAGATGAACTTATTCATGGAATTTTGCAGTACGGTTCCAGCGATTTTTTGGGGGACATGTATAAAGAGTATGGTGGAGAGGACGAAGAAGAAAGTGGCGAGGCCAGTGGCTCAGCAAGTGAATATTCTCTTGGTGTTGGAGGTCCATTGAAGAATCCAAAAACTGTCGAATCTGTTTATGATTTGATTGAACCAGGAAGAGAAGATGAATTTAATACTCAAATTGAACATCTCAACCGTCAAATTGCACATACACAGCATACCATTTGCCTGGAGCATAAGCAAAGGATGGCTTTGAAAAATAAGAAGTTTCAGTTTGAGAGGAATATTATTTTGGAAGCGGTTTCCGAGGCTGGTATACTTTATCTTCCCGGAAACTTTCTTTACCCGATTATTGGGTAACGAACCAAAAGTGTTTTATTCGCACACAAAAAATAATAACATTATGAATTAATTTTCTTGCTTTTTGAATCCTCCTCACAAAAAAAAGAAAAAAATCTAAAATTACTTTACATTTCTTTCCATGCAGTCGAAGAATAAATGACAAGGACGTGTCCTTTATACTTGAAACGGTCAAGGAAATTCCAGAAGCTGAGTTTAAAGGCTTCAACCTAGCTTATAATCGAATTACAGATGAGGGAATAGCGGCAATTTCTCAATTCGTTCAAGTAAGTTGCTATTCAACTTCTTTTCTTATTGAGCAGCTTCCATAAAACGTTTTTTCTGTAAACGTTGACAAATGTTATCATACATGATCCATAAGATGCCATAATTTTACGAAAATAGCTACTTAACTGCGCATTTTGTTTACAGGAACGTCCTGCCATTATCCATCTCAATTTATCCCATAATGATTTCACCGCAGCTGGGCTCCACACATTAGTAACATACTTAATGAATCGAGTTTCTCTCCAGTCACTTAAGATAACGGGAGTGAAAGTGGGCGATGAAGTTAGGAAAAAGTGTTTGATTTGATACTTTTATTAAATTTTCGGCATGAGATGTGTACTAATACTAATGAGATGAACGAAGGGGAAATGTTTTATGACAAAAATAATTTTCCGTAAAACAATGTATCATGCTTTTAATGAAGACGATAACAAAATTGTGTCAATTTCCAGGGAATTGACTCAATCACCTGCTTGTACATGTGTGGAAAGGGGCCGAGAGATATAGACCTGAGCGAAACGGACATGTCCATGCCGGGTTTCCAAGCGTTGTGCACTGCTTTTCAAGCGGTAGACGAAGACGAAGATTATCCTAAATTTCTTACCAAACATAAGCTTCCCTTCTCTTTGGGTTAGTAAAACATACAATTGGAGACAAATCACACGATATTGATTAAAACACACATCTGTCTGTACATCATGCATACATACCATATAATTCATATACCTTTACACTAAAGTATAATAAGTAGAAATTAAATTGATGGCAAACCGAATGCAATTTTTCCTTATAGTTCAGCTAAACGTACTAATGTACTAAACCATTTGCAGCATATTTGTTGAGCAAAACTAATAATAGAGTTTAATGGCACCAATTTTGATAACGTTTCTTTGCAATTTGCAATCTTGAAACGTGTATGCCAAAGTGAAAGTGTTCAAACAAATTATTACTTGGAAATTTTCACAAAGAAATCAATCAAGTGGGCGTTGAACCATTTTTATTGCATACAGATACCTTGGCACGACTAAAAGTAGAAAACCACGAGTATCTAAAAGCCCAAACCTATACTCATCTTTGCCACAGTCACTTTGAGTTGGTGGCTCCAGAAAAAACGAAAGCTTTGACAGAGGTAATGAATCATTGAATGAATCGTATTTGAGAGAGAAAAAATGAATGATGAAATTGTGCCATTCACTCTTCTAACAAAAAATTATCTTTATTTAGGCCAACTCGATGTGGAATGAAAGTGATTCCAAAACCACACAAATGAAACCTACAAAATCAAGACTGGATGATGAAATAACAAAAGTTATTAAAGATGATTTTGATACAACCCTGGGAGCGGAAGATGAGGATGATGATGATGATGAGGAAAAGCCTGCCGTCCTCGACTTCAGGGAAGAAGTTGTGCAATCAGTCCGGATAGAAGAAAAGACACGTACTATGCAGCCAACAGTAGAGGAATTCATCAGTGAACATCAAATGTTAAAGAAATCTGGCTGCAGAGCTACTCGCCCGGATGGTCGACCTGTAATAGTTTGCCCCAGTCTTTACAGTCTAGAAATCGACGAGTTCATAGACGATGAAGGAACCAATACTGATCGCAAGCAAAATGTGCGGGAGGCTACTCCACTCAGAGTGAATCCAATGTTTATGGACACGTTAGTGAACCAAGAAGTCGATGAAGAGGAAGCTCAAAAGTTTCAAGATAAAGATGTGGCTGACACCCACACAGCACAGAAAGCAACTGTGGTCTTTGTTCGAGATGCGTTTAAGGAAGCTGGTGCAGCTGTAGGAACGTCAGAATACACTGAGGACAGTGACATGACGCAACTTCTTCTTGCCACCATTTTGGAAAATGCAAAAAACTTTTTACAGGCGGAAGCTCCTGTACCAGGAGTAGATAACACTGAGCTTTCGGAAGATGAGCTGAAAATGATTTGGGAGCATTCACTGAAAACAGCTTCAAAAATCTTCCGACCTGCTATACCTGATCATTGTGCGATTACGGAGAATGTGTTGGATATATTTGTGGAGGAATTTTTGAAGATTTCTACAGGCATGTTTTACAAATTGATACAGGTGCCATTTTTCCAGGATTTGTTTGAAAGAGCAGCAACAAAAGGATGTCTTGATGCTACCAAAGCAAGAGAAATGAAAGAACTGGAAAACTACGAGGCGACACCTTTATCTGAAATGCCATACGAGAAAATTGTACAGAACATTATCATAAAGTTTTTGGAAGGTGTTATTGTACGATCGGCGCAAATTATTGGAGGAGGAGATCCTTACAATTTACGGCATCAACTGGGAGGACAAAGTAATAATGAATATGTGACACGGGATGAATGGCCCTCTGTAGTTGATTTAACAGAGGAAATGGTAGAGCCACTAGTTGAGAAATTCTTTGAAGCTGGGGGTGTTCTGGCACAGGATGCTATTGCGTACAAGGAGGTTTGTATGTCAGGGCTTATTTAATTAATGATTATAGTGAACATTCGTAGTATGTAGCTTTGCCAAATGTATTTTTTTTCTTGGAAAACAATTTGGTAAAGAGAAAACGAAGGAGTGTAATCCATTTTGGAATCTTTCTTTTTAGCAAAATGACCTGGCTGAGGAGAGTGGAATAGAGCCAGCAAAGCTATATATGGAAGGGGTTTTTAAGCAGTTGACTGATTTTCTCTACCAGGTAAAAGAAGATGATGAAAAATTGAAAGAGAGAATGGATAAGCCGGCTAAAAAGTAAGAATAGGTTATTTTAATGCTAACGTACCTACATTTTTACTAGTTGCTTGTGCCTTATAATGACTTGCGTGGGTTTCAAAAATTGTTTTGTGTAAAATATCTGAAGGTTGTGTAAATGTCAACATAATGTACATAGGTTTTATTTTTGTTTTGAGAAAGCAAAGGAACGCATACTTAGATCATCATCATAATTTGTGTTCCATTTCTAGATTCACATTTTCTACAAAGCCAGTTAGGATTGTTATGAACCGACCACTTTTCCGAGGATATGAGCCCATAATGGCATCCAAGCTTGCAGCTTTTTTGCGGGTAAGCTGAAAGATACATTTTTTGTTTGTTTTAACGAATTCGAAATTGTGATACAATTGTATAAGTGATGTAAGGCACTGGTTACACAAAAACTAATTAGCAATTACATGGCCATCAGTCTAGAAATCTAGCTTTATCATTGTGTGTCGACGAGTGCAAGTGCTTTATTTGCTAGAAAAGTGGTAGTATGTTTACATTTCGGTTTTCTCCCTACTACTACGCTACCGAATGGGTGAAAGCAAAAGTAACAAGTTCACTGATCTAGCTGGAAGAAATTGGGGTAATGTAATACAGTTAAAGTCTAGCTCCACTCTTGTAGCCTAGTCATTCATACAGTCGCACACGTGGCAAAGCAAAAGCCATTTGATGATTTTAGTGAGGTTTATGACTGGTTTATGCTTTCACTCATCAAATCCAAAGTTTACTTCGAGGAAAATTATAATATTAAGTCAAATAGGACTGACATTTACTGGCAGTTAAATATTTGCAGAGAGCTATAAGTTTACTGTTGCGAATTTCGTGTGAAATTCTCCACCACCACTATGACTTTCATTCAAATTTCTCCATATTATAGGTACTTCTTGACTTGAATGTTTGTAATATTATTTAATCTGTTTGATCTTGTTACATTATATAAACATAATTTTGGTATAATAAAACGAAGCCTAATTAATTAGGGTATTTATGTGCATGCAATATAGAAAAGTAAGTGTGAATGTTTCAACTTTAACCCAATAGACTAATGACTCGCTACAATGCTTACATCTCCGAAAATGGGATTTGGGAGAAGATGGCATGATAAATTTGATGGAAGGCCTTCTCCTCAACATGAATCTTGTAACACTCGACCTCTCTTCCAATGGAATAGGAGCAGAAGGAATGCGACACCTTGGGTTGTACCTTAGACGAAATCAAAACCTTAAACATTTATTGCTCAACCACAACAGGCTTCGGAATCCGGGAATCCAGTAATAATATTAAATCTACCGATACAAAATTAATGTTAACTTAAACTTTACATCTAATTTGCAAGTTTGCAAAAGTTTCAAAATTGGCTGTTTCTCTTGTGTTTGCATACACTCTACTTGCAATTTTTTTCTGTACTGAATTACGTAGAGAATTGACTAATTCGATTGCGGAGTCAAGTCTGGTTTCATTGAATGTTGCTTATAATGACATAACGGAAGTAGGCCTTTATCCATTTCTGGAAGCTGTTCGTGAATCCTCCATTTATTCATTGTACCTGTTAGGAAACTACTTTACTCAGCCCATCACTGATGTAAGAAAATAAACTATATTTAACCTTGGACTTAACACAAAAAGATAAAAAGCTAGCAGAATATTTAATTATTCTTTTTTTTGCTGACGTTGGTAAAAAATAAAAATAAAATAACGTGTTTTTTTCTTTAGCTTTTGAGAGATCTGTTTGAATCAAATTCCTTAAGACGTGAAGAATGTGACGTGAATATACAAGAAATTGACGGAGAAGCTCAACTTTCAAAGAACTCTTTAGCGAGGGATATAAATGAATGGTATGAGGTTCCAGCGGACGTGGATGTTGGTCTCGTTTGTCCCCCGTTCTACATGGAATTATACAAGCCACCTAAAGTAACAATTTTTGGAGCTGTTGATGTTGAGCTTTGAGCTGAAAGTAATTTTAAAAGGTTGTAAAATGTTATATTTTATGATTAAATAAATGCCCAATTCTAAACACAAAACATTCTCTATCTACTGTACATAGTTTTTTAAAACTGATTTCCACATGTATCAAAGTTATCAACCACACTAAAATAATTCTTTCATCAGCATTTATTGTCCTTTGCTGCGTATAGCACAAAGTGTGGTACAATCATATCACTTACACTTTGCACACTTTTTCAATATAACCACCAAAGCAGAATTCTTTAAAAGATAAGATAAGCCTTTTCACCCCGAGAGTCTGGTCATTTGATACAAATCTCAAAAAAACAATTAAACGTATTTAATGTACATACAGCCACAGTCAGCATTCATCAAATGAAGTCTCTAACCTCTTTATCAACTTTCACACCCACACAACCATGAAAAATTCATTTAATGCTTAAAACAATATACGTAATACAAAAGCACACATAAACCAAATCTCTGGCTGGTCAAGTTGAAAACTTTGTTCAATGCTGACTAGGCTGGTTGACCGATGTGCAGAGAATCCGATAAAATTGCCATCTAGTTGAACCAAACTGGAAAACTTTACGAAGCTCACTTTTTTGTGGGCATCTAGCTATCCTATCTTTGCCGGAAGCTGCGGTGGTGGTGGTGGCCTGGCCTGGCAAGGCAAACACATACAACATTTGTACATTCAACGTTCAACTTGGTTTGCTAGTCTCTGTATTCTTTCCAATATATTTTACTTGAAGCATTACATTGCATTGCTGATTTGCTGGTGCTGCTGGTCTGGTACACGAAAGCCTCTTTATGCTGAAATCTGAAAATGTAGAGCTTGTTTGCTGACGGATGATGATGATATTGATGATACATCATCAAGAAAAAAAATATTTATGCCGACAAACTTCCTTGGGTGTATCAAATGACAAGCTGATGATGGCACTTGTCATCTAAAAACACCATCAAAATTTTCAATTAAACTTTTGGTAAACCTTTCAGTGATTTCTCCGTTGAAAAACTGGCATCCTTGTACAAATTGGGACAGGTGCTGAGTCACTAACAACTAATGACTAAGCCTTTGCAGTTGCAGTTGCAGTAGTTCTTAAAAGCCTATTCCGCTCCGATAATTGTTGGATAAATGCAAAATGAAATCAGCTGGACACCCAGTTGGAACAATTATAAAGTTACAGACTTTAATTATCAGTGGACAAGACTATAGTAGTTTGTAAATGCATTTACTTTAATGTAAACAGTAGTCTTTCGCGAAAAACGTACAAAAAATAGGCACAATCACAAACACAGTTTCTTCGAACTACTGTTTTTAGGGTGAATAGTTATAAAGCGTGTGTTTTTAACTTTACAAAATCTGTGTTAGCATAAAAGATTTACTGTATAATTAACGTTCAAGAATATTATATTGATACTCTGTACGGAGTAGTGATTCACAATGATTTTGCTGGAAATTAATAACCGGATATTGGAGGATACTCTGTCGTTGAAGTTCAAAAATGCTCTTGCTGGGTACTTGCAATTTATATTAGAGTTCATTAGAATAATGTATGCATTAAAGACTCTATCCCTTAACTGGCGTAATATTTAACTTAATTATTTATCATTTACTTCATGCAGGGGAAAGCCCGAGTCGACAGATATTACGATTGCGGATTTTGATGGAGTTATGTTCCACATTTCCAGTCATAACGGTGATAAAACAAAGCTGAAGGTATGACACTCAACTTTGCTTTATGATTTTTTGTATTATGATATGAAAATGTTTACAAAGGAAGTGAATTTCATGCTCCTTAATTGATCTACATTCACAGGTCAGTATTTCGCTCAAATTTTACAAAGAATTGCTCGAACATGGTGCAGAGGATTTGCTGAAAAGGGAATATGGATCGTGTATGCTTTATCCACCAGAAGACGGTTTGTAAAACTTGCCGATAAACTGATTTTTGCTTGCATAATTGATGTGATTATCGAGAAATATGACTACAATTTTCTTGATTCCTTTCTCAGGCTACAGTGTATCATTGTTGGTGGACCTTGAAAACGTTCCTAATGACTGGGAAGAACTTGTGAAGAAGGTGGGACTCTTGAAGCGAAACTGTTTTGCTTCTGTGTTCGAAAAGTATTTTGAGTTCCAGGCAAAAGGAATTGAAGGACATCAAAGAGCTGTCATTCATTATAGAGAAGATGAAACAATGTAAGTGACATACATATCATGTGATTTACACTTTATGTATTAATACCAATCAATCAAATAAATAGTTAAATTAAATGCAAATTATTCTTATATTTTAGGTATGTGCAAGCACAGTCTGATCGAGTCACAGTTGTATTTAGTACAGTCTTCAGAGATGAAGATGACGTTGTGTTAGGTAAAGTTTTTATGCAGGAATTCCGAGAGGGAAGAAGGGCGTCGCATTCTGCTCCTCAGGTTCTCTTCTCTCACCGGGAGCCACCCATGGAGCTTCAGAACACTGGTGCCAAAATAGGGGATAACATTGGATACATTACTTTTGTACTATTTCCTCACCACACAAATCCAGAAGCGAAGGATAACACCATTAATTTAATTCACATGTTCCGTGACTACTTGCACTACCATCTTAAATGTTCAAAGGCATATATTCATTCTCGAATGAGAGCTAAAACGTCAGATTTTTTGAAGGTCCTTAACAGTGCAAGACCTGAACCCAGGAATGTTGTAAAGAAGACTATCACGTAAGAGGAGTCACTCATTTTATAACCAATACTGTTAGTTTGTTATGTGATATCAATAGAAAACACGTTTTCTTTTTTTAATCTATTTTTCAGTGGAAGAACATTCATACGAAGAGAATAAAACTAGTTGTGCTGCACTTTAATGGGACTAACTTTAACGAAATCCAACTGAACTGATTGGAATTTACAAAATGCATCAGCAAGTTGGCTTACCGCCATCTTTGAAAACTGAAATTAGGGGAAATACTTTAAATTAACTATAAGTACTAATTGTAATTTATGTTGTAATCAGATCATCAATTTCAGAAAAATTCCTCCGAAGTCGTGACTGAAGAATTTCATGTCGCATCATAGGACTATTATTATTGCTTTGAATGTAAGCAATTTCTTGTATTAAAATATGTTTAACAAAATAGTTTATGTTATAATATCGAAGATAAATGAACGTTTGCTGTATAAATGAAGCCTTTTTGTGAGATATAAGATGAACGAGTAAATTTTTAATGCACACACATTCCAACTACATTTTGTAAGATTCATTTTATTTCCTCCACATCTAATAATTAAGAAATTACACTAATTAAAAGGAAACTCCCTTGTCATTTTTATTACTGAAAAATCCAACTAACTAATCTAATGAACAATGCGTACCACCACTGAGGTACAAGCAACTTTCTAGGTGCTTAGCCAACCTTAATTACAGCATATTACACTTGAACTATGAAATACGTATGTATGTAGGTCTTAAGAAATATTGCAGCATTCAAA
>JAQIWN010002211.1:0-16757 GCA_034699025.1 Entomobrya cf. arborea Gr-Col-00668 | reverse complement strand
CGATAGTGATTCCATATAGATTCATTTGCATGGAAAAAACCTTTCCGCATGTAAATAGAATGTTTGGAACCTTTTTCGACCATTTTTCGAATCCAAGTGTTACTCGGGCACAATCTTGCATTAGTGACTTTTGTCGGTTTTATATATGCATACTGATCAGTGCTATATGTACAACATCATATACAGTTGAAATGAAGACACACAAGAAGGGAGACAGCCAGAAAACAGAAAAATAAAGAAAAGTAACAGATGATTTTAAGCTTGTTCCTGCTTTTTACCAATTGCACTAACCTCGTTCGGTATAAAATTCAATATACGTAAACATATTTATAAAGCTAGAACGAGAGACAATAAGATTTTTTATACAAAAAAACTTATAGTTCTTGGTTCGTTGCTGATTTAACTCAATGTGCAATCTGCACACAACAAAAAGGGGAAATGCTAGCATTTACATCGCATCAGCAATGGTGGTGGTTGTATAAAGAAGAGGGCAAAAGTAACCACCACAATAATCATTATAATAATAACCGTTGCGTCGTTGTTGCACGTTGCTTTTGTCGTTTGCTTGAAAATTACGTAGCAAGCGAGAAAGAAAGAAAAAGAAGTAAAGATGAAAGGAAAGTTAAAAGTTTTCTCCCGAACTAGCAAGCAACCGGAGTTTTTGTACAAACAGCCGCAAATTTTCTGGTGTCGTGGTGGTGTTATTATGCATGTACCTATTTATGTTATATTCACGGTACCGGTTCTACCGGTGAACTTTCTCTTTTTCCTTTGCCTTCCTGTTCACATAATGGCAGAACTATTGCATAAACCGCGTGTGCTACCTCCTTTAATATCTTACAAACATGTGTGGACTCTTTTTTACTACACAGTTACGTTACATTACATCAGCACAAAAACTGTAGTTGTTCGCTGAACAGGGTAATGGTAAAATGCTCATTTTCTCTTCATGTCTGGAATAGAAAAGAGCTGAATAATCATAATCATAATAATGAAACTTTATATAAAAAGGTTTGATTATTGTTAGCCATCATAAAAATCCTTATGTCCGTTCCCTTCTATTACTACTTTTTGTTGTGTTTTGGTTTGAATACTTCACTTTTACAAAAATCTTACCTTGCTTTTTCTTAACAATGTAGTTGTAAAAGTAGTAGTTTTTGTTGTGTGTTCCTCCAACTCTCTTTTACTAACTTTTCTTGCTTCTTTGTTTGTTAGTTTCTACATCCTACATGCCACTTTCATTATTATGAACTTACTGTTTTTCTTCATATTTATGATTTTTTTTTCTTGGTGGTTTTGTCTCGAGGTGCTACCATTTTACTACAGCCAGCCACCACTGGCGGTGGTGTGGTGATGATGTTGTTGTTGTGGATTGTATTATGTACGTTTTTGTTGTTATGTCAGGTTGTTCTGGTTGGAACGCACGCTGTCCTTATTACACTTTTTCTTCCACCTAAAAACCACAAAGTCTTTATAATGCAGATGTGTTAAGTCCACTCGATCCAACTATGTACCTCTCCTCTCCAGATTTACCCTTATTTTACTTGCAAAATTTATTTGATACTCGTCGTTTATTACAATTGTATACTATTTTTACCTTAGAGTTTTTGTTTCATTTTATTTGGTATCATTGCCCGAATGAAAAGATGCTCGAAAAATCTACAGATGAGTAAAATAACGATATTAACTTACGATATGACATCTTTTTTTCCTTCAAGTCCATCGTCCGAAAATGCATAGTACACACATATGGATGATGGTGCTTGCTCTCTGGCTGGGCTATGACGATCACATGCTGAGATGATAGAATTCACTCATCATAATATCCATAATAATAACAACAGTATTGTATGGTTATACTTTTATTGTTTGAGGAATAACATACAAAGTTACACTTCTCATGCGTAGCGTAAAGGCATGCAGTTTTACTTCCTATCGTTGTTCACGGAGAGAAGAGAATGGAGTACAGAGAGGGAGGAAAACGAGTAAATGGCTGTATAGGTAGCAGGGGACAAAAATTACAGGATGTGTGAACAACACACAATACAATGTCAGCTTTTTGAATTGAATGGGAGGAATATTGTGTGTACATAGTTCACATGCATATATTTATATTTGGCTAGATAAAATGTTAAATACGTATATACGTAAAAGAGCAGATACCTTTATAAATATATGGATTCATGATATTCATTAATTCTAAGATTATCTAGTGTCAAATAAAAAATAGCTATAGTCAAAAGTAGTGTAATGAAGTGACAAATAACAGCGGAACAAATGAATTAATTCAGGGAAACTATGGCGTGCAGGTGAGGTGTACAGTGGCAGCGGCTACGGGAAAATTGAGGTAGAAATGTCTTCATTAAGAATTTCGTTTTTCCCTCAAACACTGTGTAGCAAGTAACCTGAATGCATGATTTTTTTTTGGCTGAATTGCTGAACGCACAGCACGTCTATTTAATTTTCACATTTTCATTGTACACCTCCTTCTTCATTTGTTTGTGTCGACCCATCATCTATCCGTCATGAATACATCAATTTTAATAATTTTCTTTTTCACAATGCGCTCTCCAACAGCGGGGAAGAGTGAAGAATTACTATTTTCTGTGGTGTTTCTTTTTACAGAAGAAAATTTCTTACCAAATACAAATAAGCTTTTGTATTTTTTCTTCATTCGTAAAAAAAATGGAAAAGAAATGAATACTTTGCTTGTGAATTTAATGAATGAATTAGCAATCAAGACGGAAACAACCCATCAGTCAATTTTAAATTGATGATGTCGTGTGTACTGTTTGTTTAAAAAAAACAATGGATGCAAATGTGGAGCTGTAACTTCCGACAGAAGGACGTGTCGTATATTTATTGATAGATGGAAAACTCGTGGTAAACACACATCCTATCATAAAATGAAACAAAATAATAAATGCAATGCCTTCATATAAGAGTATATATATTTGGCATTAATTCCATCTCCTTTAAATTGTTAATTTAAATATTCAAACAAACATTGGGTTACCCATATTCTAATTACCAATTACATTTGCAACATAAAAATTGAATTGCGTATATGGCATCGACTCGACATCCCAGAACACAACATGCCGATTTACTGAATTGCCTTATGAATGGGTTTCTTGTGCATGATTTTTTTTAGCCTGATGCATTAAACATTCATACTTCAATCATATAAATGTCATAACTTCATGCAAATGAACGATCATACCATCTACGTTTTTGTCATGTTCTCCTCAGCTCGACATATTTGGAATTCTCCATATTTTTCTTCGGGAAAGTTAACTCTTCAACACCCGCACCAAAAAAATGACTGTATGCATACATAATATTTACATTAACATCATTTGAGAAATGTATATGAAGTGACTACTGCTAGTTTTCTCGAAAAGGCGGCGGCGACTTCAATCAGTCATTATAGGTGCCTCCATATGGCTCGTTGGCAGTTGTTCACTTCCACTAACTGGTGGTGTGCGATGATTATGATTTTTTTTTCGGTAGTCGAGTCGACTAACTTGAGTTGGCTGAGAATTTAGGAATGACATTTTTATGTGATGTGTGTGTGAGTAGTGAACACTGAGTATATTCATTCATGCGAATATATTATCGACATTGTGCACACATACTATAAACATACCTGAAAAACAAGAAACTCATGTGATGTGATGAATGTCTACATTGCTTTCATATTTACATTTACTATTTGTGCTTAGGCACTTCCCAAACTGGAAATATTCGGCAATGTTTTTGAGTCTACAAATGGAAAACGCTAAAAGACAAAAAGACATTCGAGCTGTCTGCGTGCGTTGTATAATATGCGTGAATTGTAGCCAGGTCTTTTTTTTCTTTCAAGCAAACAAACCATTGATATGATAAAAAAAATTCTCAACTCCACCAAAAAACGAACAGGAAGACAAACAGAAAGAGTAAAAAAAGCTGATGGTGATTATATATCGACTACGTGAATAGCTTGAAAACTTCACGAAATATGTACTATTGTAATTTCGTACCTAACATTATGGTCTTGCTGTCTTCTTTTTCTGTTTGTGTCTTCTCTCTCTTAACACACTCACTTTTCATCATTTTTATTGTACTTACGTAGTCATCATCGTAGTCATTCGCATATCATATCGTGGTTGACTGGATAGCATGTCAAAATGATGATTGCATGACAGTTCATGTCACGATATCTCATGAAGTGAAACAATAAAGTAGTAATGATACAGATAGAAAAGGAGAGAGAGAGAGAAAGAGAAAAAAGTTTTTAATAATATTGTTCTGTGCTAGGAACAAAGAGAAGGAAACGAAGCAAAAGGGAACGACGACGATGAAAAAATGTGAACATAAAAAATGTGCACACATTACACCCAACATTCAACAGACTAATATCAAACCAAGTCAGCACACGACTAGGATCTGATGATATGATACTACCATAAACATGACACACAACGACAGTTTCTCCTGTTTTCGTATTCATTACAATATTATACTGAAAAATGATAGTACTAGACTTATTCAGCTGGTCTGTCAGATTAAAAAAAGATTGCATGGGTGCATGACAGAGAAAAGTAGGAAAAACACCAAGAAAGCCAACACACGTTTTGTTTGTGTGACAAAATGACAACAACATCAACAAGGCATGTTGTATTTGTGTACGTTTTTGAGCACATACAAACCCAATCTTGTCACTAAAGGCTCGAATATTATTATTATGCATCAAACGACCACCACCGATCATCATGGCACTCTATATATTTTGGGTGCTATACAAGTACAAATGAAGCAATACAAAAAATAAATCGAATTTTGTGTGAGTTTGTGAGTCAATCACAACACAATGATATGATGCTATGTTACAAATGACTTTACTTTCTACTACTGAGGATGTACTAACAATACTTGGCAAAGTTAGAATATTAGAGTTTCGTGACGTACTGATAAAAAGTAGCTGAGAATTCAGTCAAATTTATCTTTTTTGGTTGTACATTTCATACTGATTGTGCGTGCTGCTGTCGCTGCGTAGTGTGCATGATATTGTTCTTGAATTTGAAACCCATCCATTAAGATATTTTGCTTTTAAATACTTAGTTGTGATATTTAAAACACTGGTGTTATAAATATAAAAGATGATATTAACACTACATTGCTCCCACACTTTTTTGTTTGTCTGCGCAAAAAAATGATGATAGTAATAATGACAAACGGATTCTTCAGGGAAGAACAAAAGGATTCGTGAAATGATGACATAATCAAAGAACTTTTGTACATTTATGCTATAGTGCATACCAAATTGTCTTTATTGTTTGTCGTTTCCGGTGATCTAATTCGTGTCATGGACATGAGTTGCGGTGATATGATGATAGTGCTAAAGTAAATGAAAGGGATCCTTTTTGTTTCATGTTGAGAGTCACAAAAACTAAACACCACAACCATGTCATAATAATAACAACAATGCAACCTAACTATCCCATTTGAAATTAAGGTTTCCTAAAACAGAAATAGCTACCATACCACCACCGCCGTAGAAAATTGCTCATTTTAACTTTTTAGCTTTGTGTAGCATAAGTGCATAGTGTAAAGAACCCATAGACATAACACGGCTTATCCGCCTCTTAAAGCCATTTCATTTAAAACTAAGTGCTCATAATCATGCAATCTATAAACCGAAGGATAACGAAAGGGAATGATATTGGGCATATAAAGGCAAAATGCTTTCGATGGCGGTGATGGTGATGATGACGATGATTCTACGTCTTTATGTGTACATGGTGTGGTTACAACGGAGGCAATAGTGGTGGTAAATACAAGTTGCATTTTGGTTTCTTCTCTCCGCCATCGTATCAAATCGCCGGGCCGATTTTTTTCCCTTTCTACTTACACTTCTTATGTTCATATTCTTACAACCATTCGCCTCAACTTCTTTTCTCCATCCATCCATTAATAAGTGGTTGTGGTCTATAACGACGTTACGCTTAAGGTACTCTTAAATTCGACACTACTCTTTGTATTATAGTTAATCCGTAACTTTTCTTATATGGACCTCGCTCTTGCTCTTGCTTGCCACTAGGTCATATTATTATCATCGTCGCGTATTCTGCATTTTCATTCAGCAGCAGAACCATCACTAGCAGTAGAACAGTCCGCACTTAAGGTTGTGTGGCTATTGCTTGACGGTGGTTAACTGGAAATGATAATGACAGAGCGTGAATGTAGTGGGAAGAGAGAGAAGAGAGAAAAGTAAGCAGCAAAAAACTCTCTCCTTTAAGCACGTCGTTGTCTTTTTCCTCTTCTTTACTTGTCGTCTTTGGTTGGTTGTGTGTGTAGAAGTGAACACTTTCTTGGTTCGTCTCCTTGAATAAACTTTTCACTTTTTTTGGCGGCCACAATGACGGTGATGGTGAACTAGTGAGGTATAGGTGACGGTTTACATTGAACCCTTTCCAGTATATCTTCAAATAATACTGCCTTATTAGTGGAAGAAAAGCGAGAAAATAAGAAGGGAGTAATGATATTGTTCTAGTTTGTATGTACGCTCTAAGTATTGCGTTGTTTCGTGGAAAGAAAACTTTTTCATGCCTTTTATAAGCATAATTGTAGGAGTATGTATATACATTATACTTCAACTGAAATGCATGCTTTTCAGCTTTATCCAACAAAACATACATATCATGATGGTAGAAAGAGTCAAAATAGTAGTAGTTTTGAGATTTTCGCGAACAGTTACTTTCTAATGACTGGTGGTGTGGCCAAAACTAAAAGTTGAAAGGGTTTCCCAAGTTAGACGTTTTTCATATTTCTCGCTTATATCGACATGGTTGTGGGCGTACACGGTGCTGTCAGTCAGTTTGAATTAGTGCATAGCAGTTGGAGAAGTAAAAGTATAGAAAAGCTGTAGCAAATATTTAACTACATACTATGTATGTACAATGCATGTGAGTATATTGCATATATTTATGGATATATCACGCCACCTCCACCACAATCAAACATTATAGTGTCACATCACCTCACTTTAATATAAACGCTATGAGAATATTCTACACGCTTTGCACTCACGATTGAGCCGGGTGGCTTAAGGATTATTATATAAGAACCAGGAGTTTACCGGCTTTGTCATGTCATGCCCTTCTATGTCGTGTGGTGTGGCTCGGATAATGATACTCTGCAAAGTAACATCCTGTGTGCTGCTCTCTCTCCCTACGTCTTCGTTCTGGATACTATTAAATGAACGTTGTTATTACTACACATGCATTCTATGTGGAAAGAGAGTCTAGCTTCTTTTTGCATTCTTTTTCACCGAGAAAACCAAGTTTAGTGACTACATAAGGAGGTAAAGTCCCTATTTGCCTCCGCTCCGTAATACCATTTAGATATGTGCACACAGATTATTATATGGACCAAAATGCATATATGTAATATGAACGACATACGACCGGTTTTACTTCAAAATTCAAACTGAAGCAACACTTTGTCTACAGTCGGTCGGTCGACTCGCATTAAAAGTGTTTTTCTCTGTTCCCGTGTGCTTCTTTTCTTCTCTCCTTCTCCGTTAAAGAAAGTATTGTTGGTGGCGTCTCTCACTAAAAGAAAAAAGGGTAAGAAAATAACAACGAGTTTCATTCTCCATTCTATGTCGCCCTGTTCCTTCGTCATGTCTTCTCTACGTATGTATAATATCACTACTATTCCAACAGTTAGATCAGTTTTCCTCTTTCTTTTCTAAGCTAGGTGTGGTATATGGAAGTAATGGTGGCAGTGATGCTGGTGGTATGGTAGTAGTGGTAATAAAATGGAGGAATGTGTAGTCAAAGCACGTATGAATTTTGTTTCCGGACCATGGCACCTGCTGTCTTGAATTTGTATGTAGTCGCTGGATGACTTGATATATAAAATGTACGCATACACTAGCTGCTGAGCCCTTTCACTTCTCCTTTGAAAAGATCTGCTACTCCTCTTCAACCACCACCACACCACCATCTCTCTTCCCTACTCCTGTTTTATCTTTCTTTTCTTACTACGCGATTTACTACTACTACTACTCTTACAACTACCCATTTTCCTCGGTTTCACGGCATGCGTGATTGTATTACGGTTTTAAGTGGTTCGCTTCTCTACTATCAACCGTTTTTATTGATACGATATCATCATCAGCGGCGGCAGAAGCAACAAAACAACATCCCGTGTTACATATAGCTCCTCATGAGAAATATCATATAATACAGACACGTGTGCAAGCCAATTCCCTTTGATAATATTATATCTTAGAATCCCATACAAAACTGAAGCAAATAAAGAGTTTGTGATTACAACAGGGTACTCGAGCTTTTGTATTTAATTTGATATGTACAAAACTGTAAACATCTTACAGAGTTCATACATTACCAAATTCATTCAAGGTTTATTGAAGCAGAGGGACATTTGTAGTTACGACGCTCCACTAAAGTTACAAACTAACCGATCGATTAAAGTTTTAAAACGTTAATAGCTTAGATTCTTAAAAAACGCTTATGAACAATCGTTTTTCAAGCTTGTTCAAATCCCTTTGTTGCAGTTTATGTTTTATTTGCATACTTGAAAGGCTTTCGTAAAGGGAAAATGGACATCATGAATACACAATTATATCTAGAGGCGAAAAACATGAATTGATTTTAAGTTTAATTAATATCCAGTAATACGTTTGATATAATGACTTCGTGAACAAGCTTCTCGTTCTTTTTCTTCGTGCCTTCGTGTAATTTAAGATGACATGAAAGCAATTACTCGCGTCATCATATTTTATTTTCAATAAAAATACATTTCACGTCTAACCATACATTCTGCATATAATATACTTGGTGTAAGAAACCCAATGTGTTTCTAATTTCTTTATAATTTTCTGCTTATGATGGTATCTGTTTTGCTTTGTTGCAGTTCAACAGGCTACTCAGATAAATTTCAACAATTTTAAACAATGAAGTACACCTACATTCAAATTATATTATGCACTTCGATGTTGCAATGTTGATATGTGAAAAGATTGCCAGCTTAACATGAAACTGTTTATGTCAATGAGACTGGCATGGCATAGATTCGTAAAGTTAAAGTGGTTTAATGTTTTTATTGCACACCTAAGGCTGATAATAAAGATAACTGTAATTATGTTAACGTTGATGAAGTGTAAAATAAATGGGAAAATCCTAATATCATTCTTCGAAAGCAATCAAATTAGTTACAAAATCATTTGTATTTATGTTGCATGTAAGTTCATGAAACAAATTGATTCTTAACAAAAAAACCTTCAAAGTTCTTATCAAGCATTTCTCAGACTTCAAAACTGTAGTTCTTTGAAAAGCCGACAGAAAAGTTATCCGGTCGTGAATTTTCAATCAAAACTATGTGCTGTTTCATTAAGTGAAACTCGGTTACAACTATGCTATCAATATTTTCCACTGAAACCATGCAATTTTCATCACATTTCAACATTAAATTTTATAAAATCATATCAAATACACTGTATCAAATATTCAAACTTGTAATAGTGATTTCTCTGAATCCACAGAAAAGTCCATCCCTACAAAATTTAAAAAGCGTACATATGAAACATACTATTATCATTATGCATATTTTTATTTTAAATCCACACATGCAAGCCCTTTTTCCTTTTCTTTTGCACTTGAGAATAAGTAGCACATTAAGCAATCAGGCAACAAAACATAATTTCTTGGTAAAAGGAAAGCTATACTCACCAACTCACTCAAAAAAAAGTTCAAGTATTTTTCCAGCTCTTCAATCGAAATTTTATACCTTTAAAGAGTAAAGAAAGGAAAGATACTTAGACAGCTTCAGTTGTACTATTATCTCTCGTCCTTATTTTTATACAAGTAGCTATTCTATGCTGCATAGTATGTAAAGAGTAAAATCGTAAAAAAAAAGAATTTTTACAATCACGATACTTCTGTGAAAACCTGGAAAGTCGAGAGTAGTTCCATATCTTCTTTTTCTAATCTCTGTAGAAAGTGTGCTCCCGAGTAAAGCTCGGTGAACAGTAAGTTTGCATACAATAAATAAACTGGTAGGAATCATGTTTAGAGAAGTGGCGTAAGCAAGTAGACTTTTCTGAAATAAATTGAATTTATCGTTAAAATGTTTTGAGTGCTCAGTTCACATAAATTTTAATAATAATTTAAAGCATCTAAAAAGATATTAATTTATTACTAGCGTATTTGTTTTATAATTTTTTTCCGGAAACTATTCATGTGTAAAAATCTCCGGATTACCAACAGTAAGTTTAGTTAGAAGTAAATGGAGACTTCAAATTATTAATTTTTAGTGGATATTGATGCGTATGCCAAGTTTGAGTATTCTAGATTTTACACTAGTAGCCGTGTTGACCGACAGACATCACAAAACATTCCTATAAAATGGTTTGAGCTACTTAATAAATATGTATAAATACATTCTCAAATATTCAAATACTGCTGTAGGATTTTTTTCTTTTAAAAAACGTAAAGATGAAAGAAAATACCGACTTTTTAGGAAAAGTGGAGAATCCCTGCTGCTAGCATATACATTTAGTCCAACTCTCGTGTTCTAACTATATGTGGCATGTATATGCATAACTTTTTCTTATTTTGTAGCATTGTTAAGAGGAGTTTGCTTGGTTCTTTTTTTGTGATAACTGTCTCTCCTTTTTTTCTCTTTTTACATTTTTCGTTTGTCCCTATATCATTCAGTTTTTGTTAAGCAATTTTGCTTACATCTTTCTTCTCTTTACATGTTTAAATAAGTACTTATGAAAAAAGTAGAGGGATGCGTGGTGATATTATGCATATTTTTTTGTTCTTGTGTCGTGAAAGATATGACATTATTATGCATATCTATGAAATAGGATAAGAGAAAGATGATGACAACCAGGATGATGATGACTATGAAGGGAATAGAAAAGAGTCTTTGTGTTGCTTGCAAATGGAAAAGGTTACGTACTACCATGGTTGGTCGTATCATCATCAAAGCCTTGTGTAGTAAAGTAAAGAGTTTTTCAGCTGATTGTGAATCATTAAATTGTGAAAAATGTGTATAAAATGAAAAAGAAAGAATTAGAGACAGAAAAAAGAGACGATGAAAAGAGTGACAAGGAGAGAAAAGAAAACATGAAGGAATCATAACATCGGAACGAAATTTCTATTCATGCAAATCAGTCTAATATTCATCATCGTCATCATCAACTCCACCTCACCGTGAACACACGGAACATCATCAACTTTGAGCAGTACATCTTTCCTGTCTCTTTGTGTTCGTGTACCGATATATAATATAGGAAAGTGAGTATTAGTTTTTACCGTAAGGATGAAGTGCAATGCCAAAGCACATAAAATATAGTATGCTTATATATAGCAATCATACACAATAAAAAATATATTTGGCGACGACGAAATAAGCGATGATGGTGGTGGCGATACGGGTGGTGGTGGGTGACAAAGGAAGCACAGAGAATATTTTTGGAATCCTTCTAGAGAAACTAGTGTATTATTATTATCATCATCATTATTATTATTAAATGTGAAGCAGCATGAAAAAAAGTTATAATATATGCATTACTATTATCAAAGGGGAAAACGAAGAGAGAAGAGTGAGTGAGAGAAGAGCTTTACTTGGTTTGTTGGAAAATGAAAAAGGCAGCCATGTTTAGTCTTCTTTTTGCATATTACTTTGTGTATAAAGGCATACATTTGAAAACTCAAACAGATATAGAAAGTTTCATTACTTATTTTTTATTCGCTTACTCATTCACTCTCTTTCGTCTCTTGTACTTCATCCTTTTTCTCAGAGAGGATCATGATGATGATACTTTCGTTTTTTTGTGTGTCAGTGAACTTCTATTTTTCCGTGTGAGTATGCATGCATGTGGATGCATACTCAACTCTTCACCGATGAAAAGAATGAGAAGAAAAAATTCCTCTTGTCTCTTTCAATATTCCGGCCAAAAAAATGACCTTATGCAGATGTATGTAAAAGAGTCCAAAAGAAAGCTAGACAGGTACTCTGCTGCCGCTATTATTATACCAAACCAGATAGTCTCTAGAAAGCTTCATCATCATCATCACAGCAACCTTATTTTATAAGTGGAAGTAGTAGTAGTGATATATGGCGTGTAACAGATCCCTTCAATTTCACTTTTTTGATATGAAAAGAAGGAACAAAAAAGCAAAAGAAAAAATAGCAACGTCAGTAGATACGCATACACACAGAAGACAGAAAATAAGAAAGAAGATATGAAAATAAAACCTGAAAAAAATAAAGCAGAAAAGAAAACGAAAGAAAGTGGCGATATGATGGCAGAATAGAGTAGATCATTCGTGTGGAAAGGGAAGCAAGGCAGGCTCAAGCTGCCATCTTTTATTATTCTGATTCAAGAAAGTAGCAGTAATGCTTGTGTTTTTATTTGGCGGAGAAAAAAGAGAGGAAAGATAATTTTATACAAGTTTCAATGTTCAAAAAAAAATAACCATCGTCGTATTCTCATATAAGTGGAGAGTGGTAGAGAAAGTTGACTACAGTTTCACTTTCTTCGTTCAATTTAGTTACTTTACCTATTGTGTGTGTTTTCGCATGTTTGTGTGAGTATACATTTTATAGATAAAGGTGTTTTCATAAGTTAATACATAGAGAAATTGGAAGGATGATGGTGATGAGAATGCTCATGATGATGGTTTGTTCAGCATATTAAATGTAAATGCCGCAAAAATGGTGATGATCATGATGACGACGATGAGCATAAAAGTAGGCCGGATGAAGGAACAGAAAAGGAGAGAGAGAATATAAAGCACAAGGAAAAATTCCAATTTTGTGAATATGTGTTTTTCATCTCTCTCTCTCCCTCTTCCTTTAGAAAATAGGATGTGCGCGAGGGATACATTAGTATCTGTCCAGGAAAACATGATTGGAAAAGCTACTACGATCATGTATTTACTTTTACTGATGATAAATTAATCTTGTTCTAGTAGCGACAGCAAAAGCTACACTAGCACTACTGCTTGATATACAGTGGGGATTGAAGATTTTTTATTGGGGGAACAAGACATCCATCCAAAGAAGAATGGATGATGATTTTATGGTACACAAAAGTGAACCGAACAAATAATAATAATGCATGGTGGATTCATTCAACGTCAATACTTTCCTAGAAATACAGACAGAAGGCAAACTTTGCTGTGGTTGTGGTACTTTAGAAAGGCTAATGTTTTCCTTCACATTAAAACACCATTAGTTATTCACCATTTATCAAGAATCGAATTTTAGTTGACTTAATCAGAGACTCAGCCCTTTCAGTCACTCTGTGAAAGTAACTTGCAAAAATGAAAATGATTTGTATTCATTCGTTCAACCTTCCTTCCAACTCTTCACTCAAACAAAATTTTCTTCTTCGTGAGAAATATGGATCAACAATATAAGTACTTCGTTTACATTTAAAGTAAGTATTCAGCCTTTTATTGAAAATTGCAATTTTCATTGTTCAGCTAAAATGACAAATTTTCTCAGTATGCGTTTGGATGAAGCAGAGAATCTAGTCGGATTTTCGGCTGTAATCATTATAATATATCGTATGTTAAACTTTGATAGATTTACTAGAGTACTTCTTACATAGGCACTTTCACATGGAAGTTCATTCAGATTTTGTTTTCTAGAGACATACATGCACATGAAAAGAAATTGTCTTTACACTGAACAACAGTAGTATCCAGTCCATTTACTAAACATAAAATAATAAGGTATTTTGAAATATTCTATGGTTTACTAATGAATTGAGATGCAATCCATGTCGTCGTGTAGTTTAAGGAAAAGACCGTACTTGTTTGCCACTTATCCACTTTAGAATTGAGATTTTGTAAATGATATTATTACACAAAATTGCATTGTTGTCTTTATAGTAAATTTAGAGCGTTTCTTTTGTCACAAATCAAAGATTTATTTCCAAAATCAGCGTTGCTACTATTTTCAATATTTTTGCTTTAACGATTTTACTTGAAATCTTAAACATTAATTCAGATTTTAAGTTTTTACCATTTCAATTGTGGCTTTATTGTATTTTTTGTGCTCAGAAAAGTTGTATTGATGTTCAATAAACAAAACCGTGGAACTGAGCGGTGCTAATAAATACAAATTCCATGTATGTACAATGCTGCCATCCATTCATTTCTTTTCATTTCACATTCACTTATGATTATGAGAATCTGCTGAGCAAGCATAAAAGAGGAAAGCATAATGCATAGTAGGCTTACATATATAGTTGATAGAGTGTATTATTTGAACGGCCCATGTTCATAGACAGAGCACACGTAGACAAGTACCTTGTGTGATCATCATCAAGTCATTGGTTCCGGAAACTGCAAACATCACCGCTCCTCTCTCTTTCTCTTCTGCTTTTACTGTTTATAATGCTCTTGTGAGGCAGGATGCATATTATGGAATGAAAACGGAGTAGCAGAGAGAATTTCCATACAGTTTGAGAATAATAAAGAAGAAAAAGGAAAAGGGTTTACTCAACGATACATTATTATTGTAGAATGATAAAAGGGGAAGGCATTGTACATGCGGACGTGGATTGTTGAATGCAGCAAAAAGAGAGAAAGCGGCGATAGTGGCGGTGGTGGTGGCGGAGGAGGATTATGATGGCATACACGCTTTACCATTATGCTTGCAATCGAGCTGGTCCGTTTGATATGAGATTACTTGATTTCGCGTGTAGTTTACCACTATCATTGTAGCCGTGCTATCTACTGCGACTTGAGTGTATATACCTTGAATACTTACAGGAAAATATTATGGAGGCGAAAAGACTTGAAATATAAAATCATGAACAAATGCATGGAGAGAGTTTTGATGAGGCACTCCTGGAATCTCCTTCACAGTCCGCTTCGTTCTCTGTCTCTGGCTTAGCTTCGGATTACGTACGTACTATTTGTTAGCTTTTGGAAATACACCGATATGCTTTCATGAAGATAGATGGATATATGTACAAAATATTATATCTTTCCATTTTCTTCGTTTATATCTCTTTATTACCCAGTATTTCCATCACTTTTTGAATAAAGTACATCACTGGATGTGTGTCGTTGGTTGTATTTGATTTGTACTCACGTATCCGCATTTTTTCCATGTTGGTCTCTTGGGAGGAAATACAATGCATGGTGCATTTAGATATTCCCCTGGGTTCCGTTGATGCCTCTCTCTCTCACTTTTCACTTGTGTCAGGTAGGTATGGCTGCATGTGTTTTATACACGGGCATTGTGCATGCCTGTGTGTCACCGACAGGTTTGTTGCCCTTGCCGTGGCCGTGATGTGCCGTTCATCTTCTTTTAGTCATGTAGGTATACATAATAAGAGGGAGTGGAGAAATACCTGAGTCGAATGCAGTTTCTATTTTTATAGAATGCTGTTGCTAAACAATCAGTGCCGTACGAGCATGTGAACAAAATGCTGAATTTCCCAGAAAGGAATAAAGTGGCAGAGATATTCATTGAATGAGGGCCTTTATTGAATTTTCTGGTGAAAGTCAGATTGACTGGCAGGAAAACACAGGAGATCTATAGGGTGGAAACAGTAGAGACACAAAGATAGAGGGGACAACATGCAGTTGTTGCTATTGAGATAAAGTACATCTCATTTGACTAACATGGGGAAATTTTGGCTTTTTGAAGAAAAATGAAATCTTGTCCGCTCTATATTTATGTGTCTCTACTGTGGAAACATACAATGGAATATAGATATGTATATAGTCAGTACACGTATATCAGCTCACAAAGCATGGATTTATTCTGTGACTATTATTATGTACCAATATGATGGTTCTAGGAGAAGTAAAGCGAATCACTGTATGTAATAGAGACAAATCGTTTCTCTTCCAGATAAATATATTTTTTCCAGTATGGATGGTTCATGACACCTTTAAATGCAGTCATGTAAAAATGTAAATGGTCTTAGATTTGAAATACAAAGCTCAAGAACCCATACGTTTTATACAGTATCTGGAAATATTTAATGCAGGTATGTGAATACTACAGGATTTCCATACTTTCATTCAATCCATCCAAAGACCAAATTTATGGATAAAAAAGTATTGCATTGCGAATACAAAAATTATGCCCAGCTCAGTATTTTTTGAATGCAACCCCAAACCATTTCGGATAATAAAAGATTTACATACTAACATTACAAAGTAACAAAACCTAGAAAATAATGCAGTCATTACTTGAAATTATCCTGCCTGTAATTATTCATGACATCGGTATTCAACGAAGTTGATCCTACAAGTTTCAACAAAGCTGAAAGGAGTAGGACTTTTCTTAACTTTAAGTCGCGCTAGGTTGAAAGCATGACTGCAAGCTGTAGTACATCCTTCGGTCACTTTTAACTAAACAAATGTTTTAAGACTTTATTGTAGATTACCAAGGCAGAAACTAGTACTCATGCTTACACTGAACAATGATAATCTGTTGTTCTATGCCAATAGTAGATTCAAACCAATCAGAAGGCAGATCAGCAATTCGTGCATCTTCCCATGTTAAAAAATGAAACTTGTCGACCAACTAAAGGCTCTGCCACACTGAGCAGTTTCAGAAACAAAAGTTTCGTATACTCGAAGTGATGAAACTACACTAAACATTTCAAAAAAATAAAAATTTCATGTTCACACCAAATCAGGTTTCAAGTTTCATGAAACAGTTTCTTCTATTTTAGATGAAACTGAAACTCGAGTTGCGCA